>JABSTB010000392.1:0-15313 GCA_013756995.1 Neonectria neomacrospora
GAAGAGGAGGACTGCCGGGCGGGAATTCGGGGCGTAGGTAAGCAGTCGGACAGCCCGTCCAGTCGAGAGAGAGGCGGACGAGACAGCGAGGTGAGTGGTGAAGGAGGAGAGGAGAAGGTGGACGGGATGAGATGGGTTGAGCAGCCCTTGCCTGGTACGGCAAGCGTGGCTCGGGAGGTGGAGGGGGGTTGGTTGGTTGGTTGGTTGGGCTTGGGAGCACTTGAGCCTGTTAATTACTGCACACTAAGTAGGTAATTGCTAGTAGCGTTCCGCCGTCTGGCCCGCCCCGGGTGAACGTCGTGGCGGGCGCTGTGAGCGACATTCACGGTGGGCAGTGGCGGAGAATTAGTGGGGAGGACGCCTGAAGCTGGGTCACTCCAGGCAGTCTACCCATGTACCGTCGGGTGCAAGGGAACGAGAACCCGATCCCCCTCTCAGTGACGATGAGGGATTACCCAGACTAAGTACGGATACGTGCTTGCCACTATGCCAGAATAAATACGCCTGGGTAAGAAACAGCCCCTCAATTCCAGTCAATGATTCAAGCCCTAACAGCAAGAATCCATCCCCTGCAAGCATTCTCAACCATCGTGACCTAACCAAGTCCTGGTGTTACTTTTCCCAGTTCGCAGTCTCGGCCAGCCACACTTCGTCCGAGGCTGTGCCACACCTCCTCGACGACCCAGCAAGTAGCCCGGTGGCCAATCAGCTAAGAAGTCAATGACGGTTACCAGGATGCGTACACCAATGATCCAGTAGATGCGTTGGCTACCATTTGCCTGCAAAATGCTGTGAACGTGGAACAACTAAAGCTACCCCATGACGGACTGTGGTACTTAGAAGCCAGCCAACTCCCTTGGATAGACAACTGCTTAGTGTTGTACGTCCAAGGCTATTTCATTCATGCATGTTTACATCTCTACAGCTTTCGAGTCCATTGCACCAATAATACATGTTCTTAGTTCAGAGCTTCCTCTCGCAGGTTAGATATCTTGAAAGTTTAGGCGGTCTTAGGTCAAATAAGGTATTGGAACGATTCATCTGATTTACACTCTACCATCCACCTTCCTGCCTCCATCCACAACTGGCTTCTTTTCCTACCCGCCACCGACAAAGGAGCTGCTCTAGGGGCGACTAGTATACAAATGAGACTTGATGGAGCCTTCTCAACGGCGGACCTTGACATCCTTGGGGGGGTCGTAGGCAATCTTTCTCGACTTGACCCAGGCCCACTTGTATCGCTTCACCCACACACTGACGGCCCACAGAGAGGCAGACACAATCAGAACCTTCATACCCATTCGCTTTCGGTCATCCATCTCGGGCTCGGCTGCCCAGTTGAGGAACTCAACGACATCCTTGGCCATCTGCGAGGTCGAAGCGGGCGTCTCGTCCTCGTACTCGAGGAGGCCGTCGTACAGGACACGAGCCATGGCAATACCGGTTCCAGGGAAGTAGGGGTTGAAGTTCATGCCGGGGGCGACAGTAACACCAGCAGGGGGCTCCTCGGGGTAACCGGTGAGCAAGCTGAAGATGTAGTCGCAACCGCCGTGGCGGGCCTTGACGATCAGGCTCAGATCCGGGGGAAGGGCACCGTTGTTGGCGAATCGGGCAGCCTCCTCGTTCTTGTAAGGGATAGGCATGTAGTCGGCCAGCTTTCCGGGTCGCATCTCGATCTCGCCTTCGTCGTTGGGCTCGCCGGGGAACTCATTCTCCTCGGCCAGGGCCTTGGCCTCGTCAACGGTCAAGATGGTGCCGACAAGGGCTCGGTAGGGGACTCGGCTCAGGGAGTGGCAGGACGCGCAGACCTCCTGGTAGACCTGGAAGCCACGGCGAAGACTATTGCAAGGGGGTCAGCATCTGGGCCCGCCCGGGTCAATGGCATCGCGGTTAACTTACGCCTGGTGATCGTATGTCTTGAACATCTTCGAGTGAACCCAGGGGTACTGAGTGGAATGGAGACTGTTGTTGCCGGTCAGCAAGGCCGTCTTCGATTCGTGGCACGTCAATGCAGCATTTATGCCTCATCGCCGGATTGCGGCCAACACGCCATCAGGATTCGGAAGAAACGTACCCCTCCTCAGCGGGAGTTCCAGCAAAGGCAACGGGCCCATAGAGATGGTAATACCAGGCAATGGAGCCGAGGGCGAGGGAGGTGGAGGCGGCGGCGGCCACGTTCAATCGAGTGGCAGAAGCTTGGCCGGCGGCGCTGGAGCTCGAGGAAGCGGCACGCTGGAATCAAGACACGGTCAGCGCTCAGATACATTGAATTCACGGCCATTCCGATGCGATTGGCGTGGTTGCGGCGGGTTGTGGCTCGTGGTCATGTTCCCTCGGTAAACGGGAAGCTGATGCCAATGGATCGTGCCATACCTTGGAGACAGTGGCGGCGCCGTTTGAAAGGCCATTGAGGATGCGCGTCGAGCGCAAGGACGACCTGGCAAGCATGATGGGCTAGCTAGACCGTCGCTGCTTGATGAGCTGCAGTCGAATATGAGCCGGCGATGGGGGATCGATCTCGGGGTCGGAAGACAAAAGGGCTCAGCAAAGATCATTAGCATCAGAGAAAACCCATCGAGCGTTCCGAAATGGGCCGCCGCTGATTGGTCGCGGTCACGTGCGCGGCTCGTCTATTTCCATCAGAGCGGCCGGCGGTCCGGCGCCAGTTCTACAGGTCGCTGGCCAGCTGGCCCAGGTGCCGGATTTTCCCGACAGGCTGCCCCTGGCAACTTTAGGGAACGCACTCCGCTGTACGTACTTCGTGCTACAGTGGGAAGTGCTCCGTATTAACCGTAGTAGTCCTTCCTGGGCTTGTAAGGCAAATTACCCCACCCCCACCTTGAAGCACACATTATTTTGCTTGTGCTGCAGCCTTCCGCTCGACTTGCGCTCTGCATATCTACATAATACATATTCGTTGCTCTCACCTCTCGACGCCTTCTGCACGCTTCGCACTTCACTATGGCTTCCTCCACCAAGGTCTTTTCCCTCGAGGGGAAGGCTCTCAAGCTCGACACAGCCGCCGACCTGGAGCCTCACATCGCAGAACTCCGAGCCAACGATGTCGAGGAGGTCAGGCTTCACGGAAACACTCTCGGCGTCGGCGCTTGCGAGCTGCTCGGCGAGGTTCTGGCTACCAAGAAGAACCTCCAAGTATGTCGACTCTCTTTCAGACCGAGCAACTGAGCCCCAAGAAGATTTCGCTAACCCCGACTCTCTCAGGTGGCGAACCTTGCCGACATCTTCACCGGAAGACTCCTGAACGAGATCCCCGAAGCCCTCTCGTCTCTCCTCACTTCGATCCTGAACCTCCCCAAGCTCAACACCATCAACCTGAACGACAACGCTTTCGGCTTGAACACCCAGGCGCCCCTGGTCGCGTTCCTGGCCTCGCACGTTCCCCTCCAGCACCTCTACCTGAACAACAACGGCCTCGGCCCCCATGCCGGCATCCTCATCGCCGACTCCCTCTCGGAGCTCCACGCCAAGAAGGAACTTGCTCGCAAGGAGGGACAGGAAGTTCCCGATCTGGAGACTGTCATTTGCGGCCGAAACCGACTTGAGAACGGCAGCATGACGGCTTGGGCCAGGACCTACAGCCTCCACAACAAGATCAAGGAGATCAAGATGGTCCAGAACGGTATTCGATCGGAAGGTGTCTCTCATCTTTTGACCGAGGGTCTCAACCACGCTACTGAACTCCGAGTCCTCGACCTGCAAGACAACACGTTTACTCTGAAGGGCGCCAAGGCATTGGCCAAGGTTGTGTCAAACTGGACAGTGCTGCAGGAGCTCGCTGTTGGCGACTCTCTCCTGGGTGGCAAGGGCGCTGTGCGGTTGTCTAAGGCCTTGGCCGAGGGCAAGAACCCGAAGCTCCAGATCCTACGATTGCAGGGTAACGAGATCACCGCTCCTGGTATCAAGAGCCTTGCCGTTGCTGCCAAGAACGGCCTGCCCGCTCTGAAGCGAATCGAGCTCAATTGCAACCAGTTCACCGAGGACGATGAGTCCATCACTGTCCTGCGAGAGTTGCTCGACGAGCGAAAGGAGAAGCTCGGCGGCGAGACCGTGGTCGAGGACGACTGGGGTGTCGACAGCCTGAGCGATCTCGAGGAGCCAGACAGTGACGAGGAGGAAGAGGAGGAAGAGAGCGAAGAGGAGGAGCCTGAGGAGCGGGATGAGAAGCTAGTCAAGGAGGCGGAGGAGGCTCAGGAAGAACCTGTCATCAAGGACCTAGAGGTTGCTGCCTTGGCGAAGAAGCTCGAGAAGACCAGCATTTAGACAAACACCCCATTTAGATGAGCTGCATGATCATGATCAACCATAATTGAGAAGACCGGAACGAAAAGTTCGATACCCCTTCAATTTTGGTCTCTAGACACCCCGGGCGCTGTCTGTGCCTCGTCACCCTACAACGCCTGAGATACTATAAAGTCACATGAAGCAACATGAATATACTATTTAAGATCATAAAAAGTTTGAATTACTATGCAATCATACTTAGGATGATGCCATAGCTAGAAGTACTTTCCAAGGGAGCATCACAGAACAAGGAATGACTTGGGTCATAATCATCATTAGACGCAGAGAGAATGGACAGTATAAAGGAAGAACTGTTGTGTGTGTTTGTGGGGGAAATCACATACCTCTGGTCAACTGCTTTGTTGCCACGAGCCTTCTCTCTAGAAAACACATCATTAGCATACACAGGGTAGTAGAGGGTATGGGGGAAACAGGAGTTGTGTAGTTTAATAGCGAATGCAGAAACAAAACGATGTCCCCCGTCCGAAAGTCATCCATCCCCGAGGTAGATAGTTGTAAACAGAAATTATTGCCCTGAGAGTCTCCACCCAATAGCCATGTCCTTCCGTCATTCTTATGCCATATAACATCCATATAATGAAAAACAAGTGAATCCTCGATCCTGGGCCACTACCTATCTGGGCCTCGTGTTGATTTGGCCAGACGCTAGCTATGTGTGATCTTGGTGCTGAGCCCGAAAAGAAGTTGGTATTTACATGACGTCCATCGCATCGACTTCGCCAGGTCCCCGAAATTGCTGGTAGGCACCGTACTGGGTAGCCATTTCCATCTGTTGCTGCTCGCGAACGTAGTCGGAGCCCATATAGACGGGGTCTGTGGCAGGAGTGTAGGCCGGGGCAGGAGCGAAGTGACTGTGAGCATCTCTCTGTCGGCTCTCTAGTTCTTGACGTTGACTCTCTCGTCGCATAAGCTCTTCGTAACCCGAGAGCATGTAGGGTTCAGGCTCATTATCGGAGGACTGAGTCCATCTGCCATCACCAGTCTGGACAGTTGTACCGTCCAAGCTCATGGTTTGCTGCTGTGCTGCTCTTTCGTACCGTATATGAGCCAACTGCTCCTCCTGCTCAACAGTGGTGCTGCTCCAGGCCAGGGCCGGAATGTCACTACCCTTGCCGGGAGGGCAGATACTCCAGAGCTCGATGAGTCTCAACTGCTGTGGTGTGTCGGCGATCCTGAACAACTGTACCTGAGATGGTGTGAGAGTGGCTGGGTCAACACCATGGTTGCGCAGAACAGTCTCAGGGTTTGGAGTCTCAGTCTGAGGCGGTTCCGAGGAGTGCCGTTGCGGTTCCTCCCAAGCCTCTTGTTGCTGGGCAGGTTGTGGCCTCACAATGTGAGCTGAGTGATTGTAGTGCTGTGAGACAGAGTAGATGATTGGTTTGGAAGGTTCAGGCACATGTTCTTCGTGAGAGACTGCTGCTTGAGCTTGAGCTTGAGCTTGAGCTTGAGCTTGGGCCTCGGCTTGGGCCTGGGCTTGGGCTTGGGCTTGGGCCTGGAGCTCTGGGTTAAAAGTGAGGTTGCGGGAGAAGAGAGCCGCGAGCTCGTCATGCATCTGCATGGTGTACTGAACTGAAACCATGCTGGCGGATCTATAAGGCGAAATCGTATTAGCACCTGGGTAAGGTATATATGGAAATGGTCTGATGGGGTACCTGATGGGGCGTTTGCGTGGAAGCGAGGCAATATCCCTGGTTATATACCCTGTCTTGTCTGTGCTGTTCTGGGAGATAAAGAGAATTCCAGCCAAAGTGCAGCGAATATGTTCTCTTATGTTCGTGTTCGGTTCGATGAGGCCCTTTGGGAGTTGATGGTGGGGTGGCAAGGAAAGCGGAGTGTTGTTTCGGGGGGTGTTCTTGCGACAGGACAGTTGGGGAAAACGGTTGGTTTTTTATTTTGACTAAGCTAAGCAAGTCTCTGGGTAGAGTGAGGAGAGAACAAAAGAGAAGAAGAAGCGTGGACGAGAATGAAATAGGGAGAGAGGAGGGAGGAGAGAGAGATGTCGACTGCGCGGGACGCTTTATTGGGCTTGGAGGTGTCTAAGAGCGGTGGGCCGTTGGGTTGGGTTGCAGGCGCCGGGGCCTTGAAGGTGGGGAGAGAAAGCACAAGCAAGAACGGCCCAAGAAGGACGGTGGATTCTTTCTTTGTAGATAAGGTAGTGTGCTGCGGCAACAAAAAAGGACGGCGGAGGGCGAAAATGTCTGGATGGCGTGGATGAAGGAGAGAGAAAAAGAAAGAAAGGTGGAAAGAGGATGATAATGCGATGCGAGGTTTGATGGTGGTGATGGGAAGGAATGGAGGGCGTACAGCAGGTAAACTGATGGAGGGGAAGGAAACAACGTGGGACAGCGGCATAGTGCGCTAGTGGAGGAGGTAGTGGAGGGGCAGCGGCAGGTTCGGTGGAGATTGCAGGGACTCATGGGCATGTTAGGGAGAGCTCTAGAAGGCATCTCCAGCACATACGTGCTAAAACACCGCCTATCGCACGAAGCATAACTCATTTTAGGGCCATGAGTCCATGACGCACCAGGGGACAACGTGACACAGATGGCACATGATACTCCCATGATGTGAGAGTCAGTGGTGGTGATGATGCCCTCTCTTTCATCTCTTCTCAGTCACATATCCACTCCGCCATCGCCAGGGCTTGCCTAATTCTCTAATTTCTCCCCGTTCAGTGATTCATGCACTCGCTCGCTCACTCTCTAATGTCATTCACTTCTTCACGCTCGGGACCCTCTTCCAGGCTCCAAAGACAGGGGAAAGCCCGCACCGGAGGGCCATCCATCGTCAGACGGTTTCGTCCGGCCCCTGTTCGCCCGACCAGCGTGACCCAATGAGCCAGTGCCACACGGCGTGGGACGCGCCGGATCTCCAGAGACAGGCAACAGGCTAACCAACCCAGGAATCATGGAATGCCCCAGGGGACGCAGCAGGTGATGCAGCGAGAATACGTGTAGATGCCTCGCTCTTGGGTTCGGCTTGATCATGCCCTTTAACTTACCCAGTTCTCTCTTTTCCTTTCCCTCAGCAACAGAGAATCGCGTCCTGTTTCTTGAAGCACTCATCGCACGCACAAGCCAGTACCCATCACTCAAATTGTGTCACTTCCCTTCAAAACTCACCGCCGATCAAAGGCGCATTTCCATAGTGTTTCTGTAGTGGCTCTTTGTCCGCGCTACGAACCCCCTCCCGCCCAACAAAGACATGCAGCCCATCCACCAGAGACGGGCCTAGACGGGCCAGACCCCGTTCCTTCTCAGTCAAGAGGACCGGGAGTTCAAGAGAGGGGGTAGTGAGATGAGGGCATGGTATCCAAATGCGCCCTCCGAGCTCTCTTCCGCCCGGTACAGTTCGAAATACTAGGAGAATAGCGCCGACAATATCCAATATCAATATCTGGTGGGGCAATATGGTCGATTCGTGATATGCACGAGGAGGTAGGCACTAAAAGAAATGTACAAATACCTACTGTACGTACTGAACCTTACTCCTGTGGAGGGGCAGAGACCGTGGCTGCTGGGCTGCATCTCCGAATCCTCGGCTGCAGGGGATCACGATGTGACTCTGTGACAGTGAGGGGCAAGTGGGCTTCACCCAAGCCACTCCCGCATCTTAGCCTTGTCCCGCCACATGTGGCTCAGCTTTCCAAAGCCTCGTCATTATTGGCGCCTCAGGCACCCTCGCCGCCAGCCTTGCCCGGCAGACTGCAACACGCAGCTCTCAGGCTGCCTGAAAGTGAAGCTCCAAGCCAGCCAACGCCATCACCAACGACTCCTCCTCCAACCAAGCTCCCCCCATTCTCCCACAACGCCATCTGCCTCTCTCACCAATCGTCCCTTGAAACCCTTGCCAAGAGCCCACAGTCACCATGGTAAGCTGCCAGCTTCGCTCTGTTTCCCATTCGCTTCACCCCCGCGAGGGAGAGCTTCCCCAGTTGCTGACCCAGCTGTTCGTTTCCGTAGACGTCGATAGGCACGGGCTACGATCTCCTCAACTCCATCTTTTCGCCTGACGGCCGGAACTTCCAGGTCGAATACGCAGTCAAGGCGGTGGAAAATGGCGGCACTTCTATTGGTATCAGAGCCAAGGACGGCGTTGTCCTGGCAGTTGAGAAGGTCGTCGCATCCAAGCTTCTAAAACCCGGTGCCAACAAGCGTATCGCTACCGTCGACAGCCACGTTGGAGCGGTAAGGCCTCACTCTCTCCGCATGTCCCCTGTGCCGGCTGGCTAAACCTCTCTTGCTTAGGTTTACTCTGGCATGGTTCCCGATGGTCGTCACTTCGTCGATCGTGCCCGCGACGAGGCCGCGAGCTGGCGACAGAACTTCAAGACCCCCATTCCCACATCCGATCTCGCCTCCCGCATGGGTGGCTACCTCCAGGCCTACACCATGTACGGCTCCGTCCGGCCATTCGGCATCACCGCCATTGTTGGCGGTGTCGACACATCCGAGGAGACCCCCGTCGACGGCGAGGTCGGCTCGGGTCCCAAGTGTGGCGCTGGCGGCAAGGTCGACGGCAAGCACGGCGGCCCCTTCCTGTACATGATCGAGCCCAGCGGTCTGTACTGGGGCTACTACGGCGCCGCTACGGGCAAGGGTCGTCAGGCTGCCAAGGCTGAGCTCGAGAAGCTCGACCTGCCTGCAGGCAACATTACCCTGCACGAAGCCGTCAAGGAGGCCGCGCGCATCATCTACGTGGCGCAGAAGGACAACAAGGATAAGGACTTCGAGCTGGAGATGACCTGGATCAGTGGAGTCGATGGCCCCACTAAGGGCCGGCATATGGAGGTGCCCAAGGAGCTCCGAGAGGAGGCTGAGAGATTAGCAAAGGCTGAGGACGACTTAGACGACGATGATGAGGATGAGAAGAAGGATGACGACAAGATGGAAGACTAGAGGACAGCAGTATGTGTCGAGCGAAAAAAAGGCACTTGTACTATCACGATGACAGGGTCATAGATTTAATGGTTCATCTGCAAGCATCCAACATCATGCGGCATGCATCTTTGACAACGTTTGCTTTTCTACTTCCCTCATCATCCACGGCCACGTTCTTATCTGTCTAAAGGGGTATCAAGAGTTTGCCTGCGAGGCCAGGTTCTGGCACCAGTTGTTCCAATCGGCGAAGAACGAGCTCTGCAGCTTTGCCTCGCCCAGCACCCAGTCCGACTGTGACGTCGCATACACGGCGGCCACGTCCTTGATCTTGCTCTTGTCCGCCGAGTACAGCGCCGATGCGACAATCAGGCTCGCGGCACTGGCAGCCTTGGCATACGCGTGGGCGTTGTCCTTTGCGGCCTCGGCGTGCACCTCGACGAGCAGACCAAGCAGGTCTTCTGCGGGAGGGGCCTCGGCATCCTCGCGAGCGTTGCGGGCCTTCTTGAGGGCCTTCTGGTAGTTGAGGATGATCTCGCAGGCGCGGGCGGCGAGGGGTTTGGTGTTGGTGGTGAGCATGAGGCCGAGGACGGGGAGGAGGAGGGAGAAAGTGAGGGGCTTGAGAGCCTCGTTGCGGACGTAGATGTCGAGTAGGTCGAGAATGCGGTTCTTGAAGTTAACGACGGACTGCTTGGCATCCTTCTTCTGCTTCTTTGAGTCACCCTTGGCTTTGACTGTGTTCTTCATGACCTGTGCCAGCTTGTCATCCAGCGCCAACATCTGCGAGTCAGACATGTCAGCGTCGGAGTCGGACGACTCGGCGTCGGCGTCCTTATCCAAGCGGTGGCTCTTTAGGATCTTGCCCAGGAGCTCGTCCAGCTCTTCAGGCTCGTCCCATTCGCCTTTGTTTGCTTCCTCTTTTCCTCCTTCTTCATCGGAGTCGGAGTCAGAGTCAGAATCGACATTATCGTCTTCTCCCTCTCCTTCATCCCCGGATGCATTCTGTTCCTTGAGATCGATAAACTCCACATCAGAGTCAATCTCGATATCAGAGCCATCCTCGATATTAGATGACTCGTCCTCATCGATTTCCATGTCATCTTCCGTGTTGAAGAGTTCTTTCTGTCCCTTTGTGCTCTCGTCGGAACTCAGGGGGCCAGTCAGAAGTTCCAAGCCTTCCGCCGAGATCTGAGGCGTGAAGGCATCGAAAACTTGCTGCGACACCTGCCGCATCAGTGATGATGGCCGTGAAACCATTGACAACAGGATTTCGACCAAAAGTTCAGAGGTTCCTGGCTCACTTTCCCCGGACTTGCCCTTCTTGAGTCGGTCAGAGTACTGAGAGAGATCATTCAGAACCTCCATGGCATCGGGGTCCTGGTTGTAGAGTTGGAAGACCGACACGGCGTGCAACATGGCCAGGCCTTGTGACAGACTCTTCTCGTCTGCTGCCTTCGACTTTCGTTTCAGGAGCTTCCGCATTCGGGCCAGCGCTTCCTGCACAGTAGTCTTGATTTCCTCAGACATGGCGACTGAATCAGGGTCGATGGATGCAACCGCAAGGCAGAGGCTCTCATAGTCCTCGGCCTTTCTAGTGAGCTTCGCAAAGGCGGACTCGAGGCGAGACCGGCAAAGCTCCTGAACCTGCTCCGTCAGGGCTTCTTCCGGGATGTGCTTGGGGCGCGAGTATGCCAACTGCGATAACTCCTGCAAGGCGGAAGCGAACGTTTCCTTCTGAATATCGCCAGATGACGATGGTGCCGATGCATTGAGCACCCTGGATAGGTAGTCCGCATACACTCGGAGCGTGGATACTGCCTGTGCATTCTCGAGCTTAGCCAGAGAACCAACGGGGTTTCGAATGATTTTGAGCGTTTCTGATCCAGCTTCCTCTGTAATATTTTGTAGGATCTTCTCCACCGTCTTAGCACTTGTTCGTTGGTCGAAGTTGTAGGCGCCATGCTTCCCCAACAGACTCCTGAGGATCGGCACCAAAGTGCTCGGGTGGGTTGAGACAACTGATTCGATCGCCTTCAGTGCCTTGATGGCTGCGCGATGCAGGTAGCGGTCCTCCTTGGCGGCTTGGTTCATCAAGCAGGTAGTAAGATTCTTGCTGAAGAGGCACTCGATGTGAGAATGGTGGTCCACAAGCCCCTCCAACATTTTCTGGAATACCGAGAACCCCTTGAACTTTTGACCATCGGTGGCGCTTTTGGAAAAGAGACCGTCTAGGGAGAGTTAGCTTGTGACTTCGAAACGGTCTGGCCAGGATCTCGAAAAACTCACCATCTACCACGCGGGACCAGAACTGCTCAAACTCGTCGGACCCAGCACCGGCCTCTTTCACGTAATGCCCGAGGATGATATCCCACACAAAGTGCAATTGTGCAGTCCAGCTGGCTTGTTTGTTCTTCTGAGGCTGGTCACCTTGGTCTTGAGAAAAGCTTTCTTTGAGCACAGCAGCGAGGTCGCCGAAGCACTTCTTGGAGAGCGGGTTCTCCCAAGGCTTCACCTTGAGGCCGGGAAACCGATTCAGGGCAACGAGCCAGATGGCTGCACCCTCGGCGGTCTTGGCTAGACCCGCATCCGCTACTCTCTCCAGTGTTGCCTTCGCATCTTTCTGGCTCATTTGCTCAATAGACTGGACAATTATCCAGCCACACTGAGATCGGAGCCATACTTTCTTGTTGGCTAACCTCAGGAGCAAATCCAAGACTGCGTTCCACCTTGAGGCGTCGCTGAAAAGAATATCGGCTCGTACGAAGCACTCAATGCCAAAGAGCTGCCCGAACCAGTGGTCTCGTTCCTCTTGTCCGGGAATGTTTCCAACCGCCTGAGTCTTCTCTGCCAAGATTTCCAACGTCTTCTCGAAAGTGAGACCCGTGTATTTTGTTTCGGCTAGTGCGCTCTCGCCGAACAGCTGTCCTAGGAGCTCGGTGATTACCAAGCTGAAGCCGAGGCGCGACGCATTCCGCCCACTTGCAAGTCCACGAAACAATCGACGGCCCAGATGCCTCTGCAACACGACTTCGGCAACACCCTCTCCGCCCAAGAGGCTTGAGACAATGCAGTCTGCAGCCTCTATCCGGTCATTTGCATCGTCTGTGCCTAGAAGCTCGTATAGGCCGGCTTCTCGTTTGCGCTCGTCGCCCAATGGCGACTCGACGAAGGGGGACTTGTCGAATGTGAGACTCGGCTGCTTCGCGGTGGGCGCTTTGGAACTGTTGTCGTTCTTGCTTCGTTTATTGGGTTTCTGGGAGGCACTGGAGCCTTGCTTGGGTCCCTGTTTTCTTTTGGTGGCCATGATTGATCAGTTGCGACGGGAAAATAAGATCAATTCAACAGACAGGATGTGATCTTATCGCCAAACTTTTGGTGGTGATGCCAGGGAAAAAAATCCAGGAAGCTTGGGTTATGCCGGTTGTCACCGCCTGGAGGCACCCCGCGGTCCCATTTAATTGACATGGGGCTGTCACTGAAGGTACCAACAGAACTGTACGTACCTGCTAAGTGAAGTGACAAATTAACGACATCCAACTTACCCTGGAACATTTCATCGACACTCTCCAGGCACAGTAGTATCAACGCCCATTTTGTTTTAGTGGACTTCACTTGTAGGTTCAGTCAACTCTTCGTAAGGATTTGCTCAGACTACAAGCCTGGCGTTACAATAGACAGTCGTGAGAAAATGCCTAGAACATTGACAGTTCGGCTGTATATTTGCAACACTTTTCATCTGGAGTCAAAGAAATATCAATTCGTCCCAAGCACCTGCTCAGCTAAGTATTAAAGAGACTCATGTGCATTATCAGTCAGTAATCATTATAACTACCTAGTCGCGTTGCGATTGAACCATTAAAAACACATTTGTCGAGTCTTGCCTGACTTTAGTTTAGACACAGAGTTGCGTGGGATATACAAAACCGACGGGGCCGATTCCGACTTGTAAATTACTGACCAACCTTGATTTGTCTTCCTTCCTCTGGGTTATGCAACGTTTGCAGTGGCTTCTCAAATACGCCAGGTGTCTGGGTGAAAGGAAACTCTGCTTCGTGGCTAAACCCGGCGGTGTCTGATCACATTGATTGCGTTCCAAAGTACAAGTTTTTGGCTTCACGTCATCGGATGGTCATTTTCGAATTTAGACAGAACATACCTTACTGTCTCGGCCTATAGCTCAACCAAGCATGGGGTCGTACTCATTCGGTATCTCGCCGAGCAAGTTCGGCTGGCGCGGCGGGAGGAGTATTCCGGGGTAAACGGCTGAACGGAGACATGAAACTGAAATCGTGTGCTTGGTGACCTAGCTCTTCAAGCGTTACTACGTTAGTGGCGATGCAGTTCTTACGATCGGTTCTTTCGGTCGTCATGCGATCATGGCACGTGTTTGAGATATATGAGCGCCGTTTTTGCAACCTAGTTGTCAGGCAACCCACTTCAAAATCCGAGAATAGCGAAGGTTGTTTCAACCAGGGGCCATAGAACTAAAGCCAAGTTTCACAGATCCCGCCTATTCCGGTTGCTTCGTTGACGACCATTCTCAGATGCGCGTGTAAGCAGGTGACACGTCCGAAGATTTACTCGTTGGAATCGTTCGGATAAGGTGACCATTTCTCGGTTAAGGTAGGTCGTCGAATTCCGGTTGAGTGATAGCATAGGACATATATGACATATATCTCACCGAATCCTTAAGCGACATTTGATTTGGGAATGGGCGCTGGCAAGAGAGAATGCTTACGACGTCACGGACCCAGGTTGACTTGAGAGGGAGTAATGGTCACGTTTGCTTGAACACATTCCCATATGGGTTTTGTGAAACATCCATCGCCGATCGTTTGTGAACGGACAGATAAGTCAAGTACCCTAGAAGAAAGCCTGATATCTTTATCCCAAACCAAAATCTTATTGAAGAGCATGGTTGATTCGAGGAAAGGGACGTCAGGGAAGCCCCTGACCTGTGCCCTGGGATCCGAAGACCGGAGACAAAGTTTTCTCTATCACCACGAACAACGGCAAACCCGATTTCGTCCGTAATCCTCGCCTGAGGGCTTGTCGCATTCGATGGCTTAGTTGGGAGCTTGGACATCTTATTCATTTCCCAGACTCGCAGATTTTCTGCCCGTGCTCGCGGATAGCGTACCGCAGAGTTGGCTACAGGGCTACGTGTTCGTCTACTCGTACGACAGGCACAAAGACCATGTTCGCTGTTGAAGGGGAAGACCCCAGAACCCAGAACCCATATTCCAGGTGGGTCAGTTCCAGGTACGGCAACAGCTACAAAACCGTGTACCAGGAAGAACGTAGGGAGCGGAACTGGGCGAGTCGGGCTTTAAGTTGCGGGCTTCAGGAAATGAGCAGAGAGGCGTTGCATTGTCGCGGGCTCTCCTCCACGACGTCACTTACTTTGGTAGAGTTAGACGGTCCGATGGGAATCGGGATGGGGCGAGGATGGCGGCAGAAGAATACAGAGGTTGCGAGGCCATTGACTCATCGTACACCAGGCCACAGCGTGCCAGGCAACGTATAGGGTTCCGGGAAGCCTAGCATGCGGAAGGGTTGGAATGCGGCGAGACATGTCTCTGCTGACATGTCTCTGCTCGGAAGCCGCACTACGTTGCCTCGTCGGCGTGCCTGAGCGACATGCCGCGGAAATGAGTTTGCGGCTCATTGATCAACCTGGGACCGTCGAAGTGAATTTGGGTCAAGCGGCACGTGCTCTGAAATTCTAGATCGACCAAGCAACACGTTCACGAAATTGCGGCGAGGGAGAGGGTCTCATAGAAGAAAGCGTGGCGCATCCCTTGCCCGGTCGGTTACCGAACTTGAGACCTGGGATCTGGGATCCGAGACGGGAGACGAACGAGGCGTTCGATGTGCCGTGGGCTATTGAGCAGCAGCCCAGCCACAGCGACGTTTTCTGACCTGTCGCCAGCCAACAGAAGAAAAACCAAAGGCCAATTGTAGATGTGCTAATTTCGAGGGAGGAGGAGAGACGGAGGGCCGGCGAAAGTGGGGCCGGACCCGGACCTTGGACGCCTCAACAAGGAAGGTTGCAAATAGTGTGTGCGCGTGTGCCTGAGGCGATAAAGATGGGTGGGTTAGTGGGATCTGGG
>JABSTB010000393.1:0-33654 GCA_013756995.1 Neonectria neomacrospora
CCATTCCCATTCCCATTCCCACCCTCACCAATCCGATCAGTCACGTGCCGCATCACGCTCCCATCTCCACACTCAACCTCACCACCCGGGCGTCCTCGACTTACACGGCAATGTGGTCCATCAACCTCATACCTCGGCCCCAATGGCCGCCGCAAGTTACGCGGCTCCGGCAGCCACTGCGATGCCCGTGGAATGGGGCCTCTATGGCGTCGCCCACCCGTCAATGGCCCTGAACTCGGGCCAGTTCGACTTCGAGGTGCCCGGGGCCATGATCCCCTCCATGTCCCATCACGGCCATCTCTCACCAACCGTATCAGATGCCGCGCTCGGGTACGGGGGAGCACTGGTCTCTCCATCTAGTATCCATTCCTCACAGAGTCAATATACCTTTGGTAGTTCCTGGGAAGACCACCTTGGCCAGGAAAGCAGCACCCCAACTGTGACCACACCTGCTCCCCAGATATCAACGAATCCATGGACCGATCCTGACGAGCTGCAACAAGAACTCGACGAAGCACAACATGACCGCCCTAGGAAGGCTGCAAGGTCCAGAAAGCAAAAGAAAGACTCCCGCAAGTCCGTCGATAGTCGCCAGGGCCCCTCTCCCGAGGCCAACAGCCCCAGCTCCACCTCCCAGAACAGCCGGGCCAGCGTCGGGTCCAAGGCCACTTCCAAGGCCTCTTCTTCTGTGGCCTCCTCCACCACCTCCAGTCGCCTCAGCAAGCTCCGCAGCGCCTCCCGCACGTCCAAGAACAGCTTCACCAAGCCCTCTGACACCCCCGAGGATCGCCGCACCCGCGCCTCCCACAATCTCGTCGAGAAGCAATATCGCAACCGCCTCAACGCCCAATTTGAGTCCCTGCTCAACGCTCTCCCCGAGCAGATCCGCACCAGTGGGGACGGCGAGGAGTCTGATGGCGGCGCGCCTGTCGACTGGGGCGACAGGAGGGTCAGCAAGGGCGAGGTTCTGGAAATGGCCCGCAAACACATCGAGTCCCTCGAGCGGGAGCGCGACACGCTTGAGCGTGAGAAGAGCGAGCTTCAGGGGAGCCTACATCAACTCAAGGGCTCCATCTCGGAGGGCACATTGTCTCCTGGGGATAACAACACGCCACTAGATTTCAACATCAGCATGGATGACGAACAGGACGACGGGCCAGAATGAACGGCGCTCAAGGATCATTTAAGTCCCCACGAAACGAAGAGGTAGCCGCAAAAAACGAATGACCGGAACCACTGGGATACTAGGTTACGACAACTACTCCCCTTATCCTTCGCTCCATTATTTTCGGGGTTCAGCTCCTATTCAACTCCATTCATTTACCGGCATCTACTCGAAAGCTTCCATTTCAGTAAGTCAGACAAGGGTCAAGGTTTAGCAAGGAACAGGCTTCAGAGAGCATGTTTTCACGAACAGGTGGAGTTGCGCGAGATTAGGGGTAGGATCTGGCCGTGGGGGAACATGGACAGGCGGGGTCGGACTTTTGCTTCTAAAATTGTTGCTTTACCTCCTTTTACGGTTTAGCTCTTGTTTTCTTGTTTGTTCTTGATTCTTATCGCCCTCCTTTTTCTCTTCACTTCCTTTGTTTGTTTTCTTGGTCGCCAAGTTATGGGGTCAACGAGTCATGTAGAAAAAGTTTCCAGTTATGTTGCTTGCAGGTTTCGTTGTTAGGTGTGGAAAACGACTTAACGCGACAGACAAGGATAGACCACAGACACTCAAGTTCAGAACTGATTTTGTAACACTGACTTTGCCTGTCAACTCGTGTTATAAAGGGAGACCAATGAGAGAAACTTTGTCAATCGCTGTAAGCGATGAAGAGGAGCTGGGACTCTCCACCCAGTTGGTTGCCTCGGACAAAACTGCTACAACCAATCTCGTAAACCCCATCATTGACAAGTCACATAGGGGCACATACAGTTGTTGGTTGGTTTCTTCTTTATTGTTTATTTTGTACTGTTGGTGCAAGTCCCAGCCAGCGCTTCTTTGACCTGAAGCTAGTCGCCATCGAGGGCCTTGATACAGATAGCTTCGCTGCTGGTTTTTTTCTAGAAGTTCATAATCCATCATCACTCGTCAAATCCCATCGCACCCATCCAATTCGACCCATCTCTCTGGGCCTGGGCCATTCCTTCTGTTCGTGTTCCCGATCAATGCCTTCCTCAACCCGTCCTCCAGGGCAAAGTAACATAAAAAGAAAATATACACCCCCAGTGAGCGACGGTTTTTATCTTTTGAATCCCCTCTCTCATATGAACAAGAAAGGAAAAAAAGGTCGTCCCAGCTGCAATGTGCAGCGCCACAAGTACGCCTCTAGTCGCACAAATGTGGTAAAAGCAGGACGCGCACAGATGACAAAGAAAAACAAAACGACCGACAGTGCGACGCCTTCTGGAAACAAGAAAGACGTGAATGCGCGCAAAAAAAAACTCCGTCTATGAATGAAACCCTTCATTAAGGGCGTTGGTGGTGGTGTACAACGCGGCACGCAGACCAGGGGCCATTGCACCTGATTGAGCCGCTCGTGTCCCAAGATACATAAGTGTACACCCGAATTGTCAAGGGAACCTTGCACCGCAATGCATCAAACGCTGCAGCTAGGGCATGTTGCAAACGTGCGGCACAGGTGGGGGTGCTAAAAAAGCACAAAGCATAAACATGGCATGATGGCAGCATAGAACCAACCGGCTGACTCTAGATCCGGTCGCCGTTGCCCTTGATATTCGACCGAGGGAATAGAGCGTACTGTCCGACAGGCGGCGCCTGGCTCATGCTTGTCGTCCTGGCACGAGGCCGTCGAGTCTTGGTCGGCTCTGGGGACCTCATGGGCGGCACTTCGTCCCGGACAATGGACTCGCTGGCGTGGCTCTTGTGGAACGACCGCTTCACGACAGGCGCCGCCGGGAATGGGGAAAGCTCGGGCACCGTATCGTTATCCTGGGACGCGGGCGGAGTCGACTCCTCCTGATCGCTATCCTCCTGTGGGTCGGCGAGGTGGGTACTCGGAACGCGGTCACCGGTCTCTGACCAGGACCCTGCCATCTTGTTGAGCGAGGTGCTGCTCGTCAGCCGGGTTAGGGTTGTCCAGGTCGAGTTTGCCGAGACATGACGCTCTCCGGTGGAGTCGGAGACAGTTGTAGAGTTGGTCGTCGAGTTGGTCGCCGTTGTCGAGACACTGGCCCGTTGCTGCAGCATGAAAGGCGATGGGTGGTTCGCTACACCGAGGCTGTCTTCGTAAAAGGCATTTGACTTGAAGAACCGGTTACGGAACTCTTCGTCGTTGGGGAACTCTTGCTTCTCATTCTCGAGCATCTGATGGTGGTAATCATTAGGGATGAGCAAGGATGGAGACAAGGTGAAGCCGTGGCACTCCTTGAAGCTCGAGGCACGAGAATCAGAGCGGCTATGTTTCAGGTTGGGCGGCCGGCTTGCTCTCTCCCCGCGCGGGAGCGAGAAGTTGTTTTTGACCGCTGTTGCTGAAACGGGGGTTGTGGCCTCGTGGCCAACGGGAGGAGATGCTTGACTAGCAGGGCTTAGAGCCGGCACATCGAATGGAGATGCGGAGAGCATACCGGGCGACGACTGAGAAGTGATGGCGCTTGGCGCCTCACTCAGCTCATCGTCCACCAGAGCCACCTGAACCGGGGGCGCAGGCGCCCTGTTCTCCCGACCGACGTCCAACGACGGCCGCTCCCATTCGTAGTTGAAGTTGGCATCGGCCTCGTGTTCGTAGCAGTAGTCGATGTCATCCTCCCAGCTCTCCCTAATTGGCGATACCAGGGTCCCACAACCGTCCTGCAGCCCGCTTCTCGTCGCACGGTGCGCAGCAGACGTCTCCAAGGGACCCAAGGTATCCGAGGCCCCGCTCATGCGATGAGACTGAGCCATTGTGCGAAGAATCGGAACAGACTGACTGGCTCGGAGAGACGATGTGTTGCTGGCGAGACTGACTCGCGAACGTCTTGGGAGAGCAAAGTGCTCCTCCTCTTCTGGCACATCCGCCAGCAAGGATTCATAGGATGCGCCACCAGGGGTGGCCAGAGGCCAAGCAGCGTCGTCAGGGGTGGTCAGGGCATGTGAGAATCGAGTTTCGTCCACGACAGGGAATTCCGGCTCCGGCACGTATCCGTGAGACGTTGCCGGGGGCTGCTCCGGACTCTCGCCGGGGCTGAATGGCTGAGGCCGGCGGAACCCGCCACTAGTCTGCGGCCGATCCAACTCTGCCGTCGGGCTACCATTTCGGTGAGTAGATTGACGGCTCGACACCCGCGGCGGCGGTACTGGGCCAAGAGTAGGAGAGACAATTTGCTCAATGGGAGATCTCGGGGGTCGGACAGGTCGGGGCGGGGTGGTTCGGAGTTGTTCCTGTGACCGGGCATGCTTCATAAGGCGGCGAGTTCCGGACATGGGCGCAGCCTGGCGGGGTCCCGGTGAAGGACGGTTCATGGCCACATCCTGACCGCTAACGTTCTCGACAGAGAAATTAGGGAACTGAATATCTTGCTCGTCTGATTCCTTGATAACACCAGGGGCGCTTGCTGGGCCCGAGCCACGCAAGGTTGAGAGCTCTGCCATCAGTTCCATGCGGTTACCGCGCTGGAGGTTGGCAATCTGGTCGCGAGGCGTGTGAGTGACATGTTGGAAGTTGAAGGGCCCTGAAATCTGAAGTTTTCTCTGGAGAGTCGTTTCATCGCGAGACGTTTTCCGGCGTGCAAATATAGTTGGCATGAAGGAGTCCTTGAGGTTGGCCAAAGAGTTGTCGCTAGGGCCTTCAGTAGAGTATAGGGAGCTTCCGGACGAGCTGTGGGCACTACTCTCGCGCTTGGATCTCCCAGACTTGCTCGATTTAGCACGGCGGTGGAAGATGTTCTTCCCTAGGACTTGCACGCTATCAGGGCGATCTTGTGAGGGGCTTCGGCTTGCAGCGGACCGGTTCGAGGAGCGACGAGAAAGGGGCATGTTCTCCATTTGCTGTTCCCAGCCGGCACGTTCGGTAACCAGGAGCGAAGATGCACTTGACGATGCCGCACGGTGGCCGAAGCCCCGATTAAGGTGGGAGGCTCGCTTCATCTGGTTGTTCAATTGGCGAATTCTCTCTGGAGATGGAGGTCCGTCGACGGCAGGCTCCATGAGTTCGGTCAGGTTGGCGGGGGGCTGCAGTGGGAGGTCGATGTCTCCAGTGCTGCCATTGTTGTTGCTGCTGTTGCTGTTTATGTCGTTGGGAACGATTCCGGACACGGTAGACAAGGCCGATTTCGAGAGAACACTAGGATTGGCGTCACGTTCGGAACGCGCAGAGTGATACTCTGAGTAGTAAGGCATGTTAGAGGCCCACATGGCGGCGGCTCGGGGCCTCTAGGGCGCAGAGGGCGACGGCGAGGCGTGCCCTCTAAGAATTAGTCGATGATCCAGATCCAGAATTGCTGATGTTTTTGTTTTGTGGGATGGCCAGTGAGGGGGAAACGACAGGTTCTGAGGCTCCGTAGATGCGACAGGTGAGAGGCGAGAGGTGTAAGAGTAGACGGACCAAGATCGATCCTATTGCAGAAGAAGGTGGGGGAGGGACCAGGACTCAGTCAAGGTGACGGAGCTATGTATAATATAAGACGGCCTGGGAGCAAAGAGATTGATGCAATCTTGGGCAAGGCGACTGGTACCCTCCCAAGATTAGACAAGCCCGGAGCTGGGGGCTAGGAAGGACTAGGGTGGTGGTCCAGGGGGACCCCTTCGACGGAACTCCGTGGTTGGGTTGGCCTGGCTCGACGGGCACGACCCCGGGAATCTGGGGGGGGGAGGTCGCAGCAGGGGCCCGCCTAGGAGCAATGGATCGATCAGACGGGCAACGGGACACTGTACGGCTACCGCAGTCTCATGCCATGTCGGACTCGTGGTAAGGCGACGTGAGGCTGGTTGTGGTGCGACCGCACGCCTCAACCCCAAATAGCAACGGGGTGTGTTTTAGATGGCCTTCTACTGTCGCGTTTCGAAAAGCCGGAGACAAGTGAGTAGGGATTGTGTACGCTACGGACGCTGTAGACGCCAGCACACACAACACAACGTCGAGAAGTGAAAGGCAGAGTCGGAAAAGGAAAGAAGAAAAGAAAGTAAATTTTCTTCAAGTCCACAGAAGCAACAACAAGGAGCGGGTGCCAGCCATGGTTAAGCGCGCAATGTGTGTCGATCGACCGCTAAGACTGGCGTGCTCTCAACCACGGGATGAGGGAGAAAGAGCCGGAAGCCCCAGAGCTCTGCCAGCGAGGAGCATATTAGGAGGCTTCCATATAGGGCCAGGATCGGGCGGGCAGAGCTGCCTGCAGGTCCGCAGGTACGAGGAGCTGCTCCCTACACAAATCGCGATGCCATCAGAGTCCAAGCTCTCCTGCGTGCCGCAGGCTAAGACAGGCGAGGCAGGACATGGCCAGTATCCGCCAAAACAACAGGCACCAGGAGGATCAGCAAGTGGGTTTCGTTTCGAACCTCGCTCATCGAGTTTAGCTGGGCCCGGTACCAAGTACCATCCAGGAGAAGAGCGGAGGAGGAGAGCGTCGGGGAAGAGCACCCAGTGATATCGGCCGCGTCGTGCTCAGGGCCTCGGGGCCCTGCCGTCTTGCACCGAGGCACCGCTCCTAGCCCAGTTTTCTCTTAGTCGGTCGGCCTTCTGGGGACCGGCTCCCTGAGCAATGCAGGAACGAAGTCGCAGTAGCTCCACTAAGGGTCAACGAGGTACGGCCCACGGAGTGGATTGCGCACCGTCCAAGACTAACTGACGTACTACTAGTAGTAGAGGTTGTCCTTTGTACCTAAGTACGTAGTCGCTCGTGGGTACATGCGCGTCGTGTGCCAGCAGACAGGGTCTTGGTGATCCGTACAGCGCCACCTCTGCCTTTAAACAGAGAGCACAAGGCGTAAGCACAGAACAGCAGCTCCGTCAAGCCCGACCCAGTGAGGGGATGGAAACGCCACCCTGCAAAGTCGGCTTCAGCAACGGCAGCGGACGTCGCAGGCCGACGGACATTGACGCGGCTGTGGCTGCGGCTGCGGCTGTGGAAGTGACACCCACCGACAGAAGAGAGACATCTGGAAGCAGAAGCAGAAGCAGAAGCACCAAACCATCGGACCTTGAGGACGGTCGGTGAACGGCACAAGGGTTCCTGGCTTGTCACCCCCACCACCGCATTCCCGCCCACAGTCTCGGAGCCCTTTCCCACAAGCCGCTCTGTTGGTCGTGTTCTTACGCTTGTGGATATTTGGTGATGCCGTGCCGTACTGCGCCGTTGCCAATGGTAATAATATATTCCACGCCGTCTCCGGGTTTCTGTGGGCGCGCTGTTAGCACCAAGTGGTGAAGTCGGTGGTCCTGGAAGCCACCTTGGACTCCAGTAACTGAGCTCCGAAAGCTGTACGTACCCAGCTAGACTAGTTGACGCAACTATCCGCATGGCGCGCTAGAGCGCTGTCCACCACGGGCGGGCCCTGGACGAAGGGCTTAGGGAATCGCGAACAGTTGTGGTGCGTTTTTAGCCTCAGGCCGGCCAAGTTGAGACAAACTGCGACTGGGCGAGCAATTGTATGGGGCCACATCGCAGGTTGCCTCATGATGAATAATGTTTACAGGCATGTCACCCAAACAATAACGCCTCAACTGTTGGCTAAACGGTAGCGTCGATTTGGAGAACGTGGTTGTTTGAGGGCGAGATAATGAGATCCAGCTGAAGAGGCTACAAATCGCGCCCACTGTATGTCAGGCCAGACAGCCAGATTGTCGTCAACAACTGGCCGTTTCTGGACAGATCTGGTGCGTCATGTGCATCCCGGTGCGTCTTGGAGCAGGCAGGTGACGCACGAGCTGCGTCAAGACCAACCGCCAGGCCACGATCCCAGAGAGGATAGTCGTCAAGCCCGATAAGGGCAAGACGGTTGGTATTCGGCATGGACAAGGATAAAGTTGTGTTTCCTGCTCCGTGAATCCAACCTTCATCAACGCCCGACTCAATGTGGTAGGTCAGTAATAAAAGATGGAATAAAATCCCAGCATCTAGTCCTCACCAAGAGAGAACGAGGATTGGAAGGCGGGATGTCTCAGTCTCAAAGAGGAGGGCAGCAGGGGACCGAACCAGGGGCAGCCATCCTCCCTCACCAACCCCACGAGAGAAACAAGCCAGAGAACAGGAGAAACACTGGCTCCTGGGGCTAGTGAGTAGTTACTGGGCTGGCAAGCTGGACAGCTTCTTGTGCGGCGGCCCAGCGCACAGACGGCGCGGTTCCCGGCTTGGGGTCTCCGTTCCAAATCTAGGATGAGGATGAACAGAGCAGCAGCACAAGGGACACATGATTCCCAAACGTCGACTAGCCATGCTATGTCCACCTCGACGGCCCGCAGTGCTGGGTCTGATGAACAATATTGTAGCACCAGGCGCGACTCATTGCGCCTGCTACCCCGTCCCAAGCGCAAGAGCTGGATCGAAATACTGTCAATAACACGGAGAAGCATTGCAGCAGACGCGATGCCTGGAACCGGGATGGGGTTCCCTGTGTTTCTGTTGCCAGAAAACCTTGTTGACCTTCCAGTTGCCTCAGCTTGCTGTGCCAGTGTGTGCTCTGTACAAGCAGCGAAGGGTCCGCAGGCAGACAGGGGCCAGGGCAAGGGCCGCGTTCGGCGGTCAGGGGAGAAGCACCGACTCTCCGAGCAGCGAAGGGGACAATGCGGGTGAGACTGTGACTGGGAGAGAGAATCGGGGACCGCAGCGTTCACAGGCACTTCAGGACCCAGTTGCAACCAGGGCCAGCAAGTGACCCAGATCCTGGGGGCTTGAGGCCAGCGGCTTGAGGCCAGAGGGCCAAAGGCTCGAGGCACAGAGACAAATCGGGGACAAGTCTGGGAATAGGTGGATGGCGTCGTGCCCTGTCACGCTCCACCACCCACCCCTGACTGGAGCTATCCCTCGGAGCGTGGGCGCGCGGCGGTGGGATGCATCATGCTGTGAGTGAGCCAGTAGACGTACTATGTACGAATAGGGCACTGGACACTGGGCGGGCGGGCCCCGAGTGGCCGCGTGCCGAGGGGGGCGCCAGAAGCCTTGGAAACTTCGATTACGACGCTGCTGGCCGTGCCAGGCGTTATCTGCGGTTGCTGCGTTTGTCGCGTTCGCTGCGTTGGAATGGGTTGTGTTGTGTCGTGTCGTGTTGTTGGACTTGGGGTGTTGGGGTTGACGTTGGAGAACTAATCAATTAGAGGTGAGACTCGTACAAGCGGCCAAGCTGCAAAATACCGATGCTGAGGATATGCCCGCTCTTTCCACTTTCTTTTTCCTGGTGGGCGGGATGTCATCGTGGCCCATATGTTTTGCTTCTTTCGTGCCTGCCTATATTCATACGTACGAATACTAAGGTAGTAGGCAGATACCTACCTTGGTACCAAGTCTTGAAGTGGGCAGAAGGAGGGCGCCGTGACGTGTGTCGTCGTCCTTGAGTGGCTTTGCTCGATTCCGGAAAACCCTGCCCCGGCATGCCTCCAGTTCCTGCCCTACGTAGCAACCTGCATAACCGGTACCTTTTTTTTTTCGCCTTGGTGTGGATGGACGGGGCCACAAAAAGAGAAAAGTACCGTCAGCACAAGACCCAAGATCCCAGGATCCAAGACCACATCGGCCATCAACCATCAGCAATACGGAAGGAAAAGAGGAGAAAGGGAGGAGAAGAGGTGGTGAGGAGGAGGGGCGGGAATGTCCAGTGCCGAGAGGGACAAAGTCAGACATCCATCGCGAGTCGGTACCTAGCAAGTGTCTTGTGGATGCCCGTATGCCCGTACGCCCGTATGCTCGTATATGGGGAGTCTGAGAATCCGAGAGTCTGAAAGTCTGAGATTCTGACAGCCTGGGAGTCTGAGAGTCTGCCACCTAAACCTACCAAGTCCCTCATACTCACCCGCTGCTCCCTGCTTTGCACTTCGTACTGTGAGACTGCATTTCCTTTCCAGTTATTCGTATGCCGGCCTCCGTCTTTGACCGACTATTCCGCCCCGTCAGCTGCAGAGAATTCGTATGGAGTCACAGACTGCAGCTTGCCTTGGCCTGACGTCGAGGATGCAGCCGCAAGCTCCAGGTTGAGCTCCTGTGATGTAAGAGCCAATGGTCGCGCGCGCTTACCGATGGCTTGTCATGCAAAACAACGCCTCCCAAGCCAAGATCTGGGATTGAGGATTGAGAGAACAACCTGAGTCGATGATAGGTGCCAATGGGCCTTGCTTTACTCGTACTACGTCAAGGAGCTTGGAGCCATGAATAGATGCACTGACTTTTGATCCACCTTCCATCCAGTGGTACCAAGGCAGGTACGTGCGTAGAATATACGAGATCTGGATGGATCGGAAAGAGCGTATGCTGTGCCTGTGTGCCTGCCTGCCTCTGCCATTTTGCCGAGTTCCTGCCTGCTATAGGTTCAGTTGTCGTGTTAGGGCTTCGTTCTCCACGGGATCTGACAACTGCGGAAGGAACCGCCATCCACTTCTACATCCGCACCTCCAGTCCTCATCCTCATCCTCATCCTCGTCGTCTTGCTTCACTCGCGGATTTCATGCATCATCGACCTCTCGTCATCCATTCCCCTTCCCCTTACCGGCAAAAGACAAACGCAATCCCATCGGGACGAGAGACCTTAGCATTACCCCGATCCAATGTAACTAACCACTTACATGCTGGACCTACATCATCCGCCAAATATCTGCCTCTCACCCTCGCAAGCACTCCATCCTCCGAGCTGCAGTCCCGCCTCAATCGCGCCAATCGCCGACTGTCCCCTCGAATGCAAGTACGGACGCACTTACATACAAAGGCGGTTCGGCTCCAAACCGAGCTTCCCGCTTGCCCACATTCCGCCCTGGACCTCCCACCCTGAACACGTCTAGACACGCTGGGCGCGCTGGGCGCGGCCACTATGCGGCAAATGCAACGGCATCCTTCCATCCCTCCATCCCCTGCCGCCTCCCCCACAGGGCTTCTCCCAGGCCAACGGGTTCCTGGGCCGCTCCAACGGTCAACCAAAGGCGCAGTTGCAGGCACAGGCACAAGCATAAGCACAAGCGGCGCAGGCACAAACGGCGCGGGCGCAGACCCAGGTGCAGGTAAACCACACAAAGCAAACGCCCCCAAAGCCAACCTACCTACTCCGTACGTCCATTTGCGATTCCGTACCGCATATCCGACTCCTCCCCCTCGTCTCGGAAATACTGCAAGTCCATGTACGGCGCCGTGATTTATGCAGCCCCCGGGCCAGAGGCACAAGTCGGTGTGACAGTTTTGGGTCGCGATGCGCATGAAACTGCCGCTTAGCAAACGATCCCCCTCCTCGGGAATGTGCTGAGAGCATGACTGGACACTGCCCCCTCCGGTCTGTGCCATCTTGACAGAAGGCCACCGGACTAAACGACACCCGCTAGAAGTGGAGGGGCATGAAGGGACGTGGGAGAGCTTAACAAAGATGCCCGGCCAGTGATAACAGAGTTCGGCGGACCCCCGTCTCCCCTCCGTCTCCTGCTCCGTCCCCTCCTCCGCCTTACGTTCTCCAGCCGGACGACGCCCCGAATGCGACCCAACTCTCTCGTCGAACCGTCCAGCCCATGTTGATCTCCATGCTCGACAATGCGAAATCCTTGCACCCCGGCCCTGTGCCGTCGACCATCCAGCCATCCAAGTTCCGGCCACCTTCAATGCTCGCTGTCCCAAAAAGTCGACATTCCCTGCTGCTGCGCCTGCTCCGCCCTTTGGAGGGTTAGCGCCGGGGAACTAGAGAGCCTTCCGTTGCTGGCATGTTCCTGGCCCTCAACCATCCGTCTGGTGTCGTGCTTCCCGAGTAGTTGGGCTTCCCTGGACGGACTCTCATGCACTTGAGACCAGCGGGGGTTTGGCCTCCGCTACCGTGACCCTGACATGAACCCATCCCAAACCATCTGCGCAGTGCCGAGTGCCTGTCAGTCGTCACCGAGCACGTTTGCTGCCAGAAACATGCCATTTTTACCGTAGAGTTGCTTCCCGCCAGCCCGGGTCCTGCAGAAGCAAAATGGGACTGGTTCCTATTAGCGTCGCTACCTTGCTGTCGGGACAGGACTACGAAGCAATAATGGAGTCGGCAACAGTTCCTCGCTTGAACGACCTGGCTTCATGCCGTGCCCGGCTGTCTCGCTACGAGGCTGTCGGAAAGTTTATCGCCGGTTGCTAACGCGTCCTTGGAAACGCACGATGACACCTCACTGGAGTCAAGGTTTGGGCGCAGACTACCGTGAATGAAGCTGCTATTTCGACGATCCCTCTGAGCCCCAACTGGTTAGCCTCGGAAGAAACGTCAGGACGAACGCCCACAAACTCGACAAGCTCAAACACGTCAAAACATGGCGGCGCGGGCGAAAGAGGAAACGTCCCATTTTCCATCAAGATGGTGTCGCAGGGGAGCCTTTGCGCTTGCGTCGCCCCGAGTTGGTTATGATCTGCTCCTTGACCACCCTGGCTCCAAGGGCCCAGGCTGGCGGAGGATGTTTGAAGGATGCAAGCAACGGAAGCGGCAAGTGAGCAACGATCAGGTAAGCCTTGCGATCGCTGATTGCTAACTCGCAGGCAAACCAACACCCGACGCAGAGATTGATAGATGCCCAATTGAGTCTGTTGCAGCCCGGCGACCCTCCCCCTTCAGGCTCATCGCAGCTGGCACCCATCACGCTGTCATGAACGTGGTTGACAAGTTCTGTGCGAGGGCGGGCCGCTTCCATTCCCGAGGGAGCATGTGGGAGAAAGCATCTTCTCATACCCCTCATTATTCGTCAGTAAGTACCAAACATGAGCCGTAACGACAGCCACTGTGCAAGGAGATGGATGACAAGGTTTGGCCACGCTTTGAGGTGGTTTGTTTGATTGAGCGTGATCGACATGGCCCGATCCACAACTTCATTTTAGAATACATTATCTCCGTCTCTCTCTTGTCCACACACACAACTTTCAACGGTAATCTCCAGTGGTCCAAGATTAATAGCAAGAAGTCGGGGCTCCTTTTTCCAAATAAGTAGCAACCAGTGAGTGGTTGTAGGTAATACTGCAGGCCTCGTATCGTAGTCCGTCCCTTATCCCCCTTTCTGTCCCTCGAATGCACTTCGTCCGTACGTACTAGTGGCCCTCCGTGTGGAAGCCCAACTCGATTGCCGTCCTTGGCAAGTGCCAAAGCGAAAGCGAAACCGGAATCCCCAGATGGTGTTACCCAGAAAGCAAATTAACAAGCCCTTTCGTCCCTTTGCTTCGTCCGCCCTCCCCCTTTCTACCGGATCTACCCAAACGCCGACGCTTGAAGCCCTGGTTGTGAAATGCCTCCGGCGCCGGCCAGAAAAAAAAACACTAAAATAGATGTAGATGTATATATAGACGCGCGGGATGCCAAAAGCAAAATCGAAAGCCTCGGTGAAGCGTACAAAGTATCAATGATGAAGGGGGTGATTACAGCTACTGGTTGGTGTAGGGTCTCGAAACACCAGCGTCGTCGTCGAAGCGGGGATCCGCGCCAGCGCCAGCGCCAGCGCCATCCTCGACGTCGCTGGAAAAGTAGTCGTCCTTGCGCCGCTTGCGCCGCATGCCAAAGAAGTCGCCCAGGGTATCGCTGACGCTGCGAGAGCGACGGCGCACCTGGTCGTAGGCGGGGCCGTCGGCCTCGCCAAGGGCGCTGTTGTCGAGCACGTCCTCGGCCGCATTGGCCATGGCATGTCCCGGGCCCGTGGCGGCGGAGGCGTCGTCGTCGTTGCCAAAGAAGAGCCCGGCGCGGATGTGCGAGCGAATGCGGCGCATCGACGTCTTGCGCAGTCGGGGGTCGTCCGTGGAGGAGCGTAGGAAGGCGTCCTTGACGACGGCGGTGACGGTGGAGGAGAGCGGTGATGGGGAGATAAAGGTGTGCGAGCGGTGATGCGGGCCGCCTGACTTGGTCGGGCTGATACCCGGACGAGGAGGAGGAGGCAAGGAGCCGTCCGGCGCCGCCATCACGTCCCGTAATAGAGGCGTCGTTGGGTTCGAGGGCGCCGTCGTTGATCCCCCACCAGCGTCCAGGCCGGATGTCGTCAGGACGGAATCTGTTGAATATGTCCTGACACCTCGACCAGGCGGAGTCGATGGGACCCCCACGTCTGGCCATGGGTGGTTGTGGATCGAAGTGTCCTGGCCAGGGGAGCTATGCGAACCATTCGATCCCAGGAGCTTCACGGATGGGAGGCCCCCATCGTGATGTGGCGTGATGGCCCTGAGCGTCTCCGCATAGCTGGCTTGCGACAGTCGACTGGATCGGCGAGACTGCGACGTAGGAGGTTGGAAGTCCTGGCCATTCTGGCTATCCTGCCGGGCCAGACCAATTGTTTCTTCGACGCCCTCGGCGTCCGACAAGACGTCTTCATCGTCGTATTGGCTTTGCTCTCGGCCGCTCGTGATCAGGAATACGCCAAAGAAGGTCAGCAAGCAACCTCCGACGAACTTGGTAGCCTGCTCGGCCGTCGTCCGCTCAAAGTCGCGATATAGGACAGCACTGCCGATGATGACGCATAGCGTGAACATGACGAACTGGATAGGGATGACCTGCGTCGAGTCGAAGCGTTGCAGCGCCTTGTTGACATAGCGAATCTGCATGATGGCCGTCAGGAGCAGGATGAGGATGAGAATATAAGTGACGGGCGTGGCAAAGGCTCTCCACAGGGTCGAGGACAGCATCGACGATACGCCCTTGGTGGCAAGGGCAGTATAACCACCTGTTGATTGTGGTTAGCATCAGACTCTCAAGCTTACTTTCGACGATGTCAAGTGCGGACAACATACCGAACAGGCCTACAAGCCCCAGGTCGATCAGGATTGTATCCCTTCCGTACCTGGGGCTAGCCCACATGAGTATACCAATGAGGAGAATGGTGACGCCTAGGTATATCTCAAAGGCTAATGTGGTGATGGCATCCAAGACGTCATGAGGATTCAGCTTCGTTTCCTCCTGCTTGGCGCTCAGCACCACGGTGACCGCGCCGCCGACGGCAATGACGACACCCCAGAAATCTCGCTGTCGAAATCTCTCGTGGAACATGGCGGGGGCGATGATGCAGTTCGATATCAGGGCGACGACTCCGAGGGGCGAGACAATCGAGGCCGGTGCGAAGCCGTAGGCCAGGAAGTTGCCCATCTCGCCGAGGGTAATAAGGACTTGGCCGAGCCACCAGTAGGGCGACTTGAGATATGTCAAGGCGGCTTCCTCTTGGTCATCTTCGCTATTGGTATCGTTGGACCCGCCGGAGTGGAAGGAATTTCTCAGAGGGTCGGACTCGCAGCTGTCGTCGACATGATTGTGGCCAGGCTGAACCGTGGAGCCCCCGGCACCGTTTTGATAGCCATTGCTGGTGTGATGATCGCCAAGGGTACCGTATGAACCAGCCTGGGTCCCGCTTTGCGCACGCTTCATTGCATCCCTCGCTCTCCGTCGCATCCGATGCCGTTCCTTGTGGAGTTGGATGTGGGCATATCGCTGGACGTTCAAGGCCAGAGCAATAAGGATATTTCCGACGATAGCCGTGGTGATGCCAATTAATGAGGACCATTCTTGCAGGTTGTCGCTCGGGTCGCCGTCAGAGTCGCCGCCGCCGGGCGCGTCGCTGGCAAGGGAAGGCCATGCGTCGGAGGCGAGCGATGGCCTTAGCGGCTCGACAATGGCACGCATCATTGTCGGGCGCCGGCTCGGTGGAGGAAGCTCGAGGATCGGAAGCTTCAGAGATGGATGGGCGGGAGGGTCGGCTTCGGCTTCGGAGGAGAGGGGCCGTCAAATGGCGACGGACTCAGGGTCGGAATCGGAGCGAGACAGACGATGGGGTGGTGGTAATCGTAACAGTATCATGGAGACAGCAGGCGACCTCTGGAGTAGTTTGGGGTATACAACATGACCAGCGGCCCAGAACAAAGCAGCAGCAGTTGAGGGTGGGATAAGCAAGGCCGACGCTAACGAGACATAGCAACAGACAAGGCCTGGCCCAGCGAAGAAGAAGGGAAAATATGACGGCGATGTCTCACGTTCCGACGTTGAAAGACGTGCTACAGCACCGAAGTAATTGAGGGACGAGCAGAGAGTGGATGGAGTGCTTGGTGCCCCAGGCAAGAATGACCTCAGCTCGCAGCGAAGCACTGACGGAGGGATGACTACACCTGGGTTTCTCCGGGGGCTTCGGGGCTTCGGGGGCTTCGCTGTTGGCGGGTTTGGCGGGTTTGGCGGGCCCCGTCAAGTACTAACCCATGTTGTCATTTCGCATATCGCCTTCCTTGGCCCGTGCATGCGAGGAAGAAGAGACGAGGCGCGAGCCAATGACTCTTCGAGAAACCCGATGCGCAAGCCACCCAAGCCACATTTCCCTCCTCGGCTTGCCCCGTTTTGGCCCCACCAGCCTTGGCCGCTTCCATCCTCTTCCTCATCTTTCGGGATGTCACATGAGTCGACTTCAAGATCCGGACGACGACGACGTACGAAGGACGTAACTTATTCCCTACCTACAGTCTCCCCAGAGTTCGCAAGTTCATACAATCTTTACGGTTCCTTTTGCAAGTATGACAAGAGACGACAGCTCCCAAGACAATCAGCCTTCTCGGTTCGGCTTCAACTCTTCATTCTCCACTTCCGGCTCCATCTCAGCCTCAACCAAAGCATCATCAAGCCGGCCTGACTCGAACCCTTCTATCACCACCACCAGTCTTTCAGCAGACACCGACACGGTCGGCCCCTTCCATATGGAAATCTCTCGGCCCCATCTCTCCATGGCCTCCATGACCCTCTCGCCCTACTCCCCCCTTACCCTCCGCTCCCTGCCACAGCCCGTCCCCAGTGATGTCCCGTCAGACCTCGACGCCTCCATCTTCACCTTCGAGGATGCCTTTGAGGATCTCCTTGCCGTCTCCCAGGGCCAACCCTTGCCGGAAATCACCGCGCGCTATGATCAACGCAAGCTCCTGCGCTCCATGTTCCCCAACGGAGAGCCCGCCTACTTCTGGCTGCGCAGGCTGAAGTCGCAGGGCCTCCTCGACGTGTCCAGCCCCAGCCAGCTCCTGGCACAGGCCGCAGACGCCAACTGGGACTATTTCTATCGTGAACTGGACCGCAGAGCCGCAAATGTCTGGAGAGCTGCGGCTGGTGAAGATTCCAGGGATTCCCGTGATTTCTTCGACGACGACGACAACTTCCCCGGTTCGTTCCGAGAGAACCCTGCGTCAGAACATCACCGCCATCGCCACAGGGAACCCGATCACTTTGATGACTTCTTTTCTTCCATCCAGTCATCCTTCTCCAACTCCCAATCCTCCTGGGATTCTTTCGTGAAGTCTATAACAGACGGCCCGTCCACCTCACTCGACAACCCCCAGCAGGACAGGGCCCTCGACAAGAACCAGGAGGTAATCAAGGACGAGTATGTGGATCGCTTCGGGTATCTACACAGCAAGGTCACTGTCAAAACCCTCGACGAGGACGGCAACCAGATTGGAAGCCAGACGCACTACTCGTTCCGTCCTGCCGACAAGCCGTCTGACGACTCTAGCGATGAAGACAAGGATGAAGATAAGTCTGGCATCCACGCTGGCGGCCGTGTAGAAACGAAGGCGGGTTGGCTCTGGAAATGAATACAGAAATAGTTGGTGCTACTCTCGGTCATTACTTCAGACTCTCGACTCAATGATGAATGATCTTTATGACTTGTATTAGGAATCTTGAGTGTAGGATAGTCGGAACCAAAAATTGAAACTCGAATAGTCTTAAACTGCGAGAAAATATCAGGAGCACACTACGTCAAGAAGCTCTGACATGAATCACCCCATTGGACCTTGTCGGTCGTTCGAGATGAACAACAGAATTACAAACGCCAATAAAATATTTTCAGGTATCAAGGGCAGCAACCAACTAATTCTTGCCGCGTGACTGAGCCTTCTTCTTGCGCACAAGCCTCTTCCTCGCAATCAACCTCTGCTGCATATCCTCCTTAGGGTCACTGGGCTTCCCGCTTTCCTTTGCCTCCACGGGCTTATCGCCCTTGTCACTCTTATCACTCTTATCACCCTTGCTGCCCTTGCCCTTGCTGCCCTTGCGATCGCGATCGCGACCCTTGCCCTTGTCCTTCGAAGGTCCGCTGCTCTCCCGTCGGTCATCTCGAGATCGGGCCTCAGGCTTTGCCGTCGAGCCCTGCTCCTTCTTCCTGTCTTGCCCCTGGCGAGACTTTTCCTCGTTGGCAGTGCGTCGCTGAATGACTTGAGCGTTCTCGATGGCAAACTCCACCACCAGTCTCTGCTTCTTTCCGTTCTCGTTCTCCACCTGTTGTCCGTTCAAGTACCGGAGACCCATCAAAGCCCAATGATGCGATGTGTACTCGACAAAGCCATACCCGCGGCTCTTACCACCAGCCGTCTCCTCCACCTTGGTTCCCTTTGCGCTTTCGAAGACAACCTTGGCCTGGCGGATGATACCTTTGCCCTTGAGCTTCCTCTCGCGATCCTTCTCCTTGCCGTCTTGGCCGTCTCGAGCGTTCTCCTCCTTCGACAGGGGTTGTCGTCGGCCTTGTCTGACATCCGTAGCGAAGCCAACCACGGCCTTTCGGCCGAGCTCTTTCAGCTCCTTGGCACCGATGTTGCGAGGCAAGTTGCGGAGGGCAAGACGGGTTAAGCTCAGGTGCAGACTAGGGTTTTTCTGCACAAGCTTCTTGCGCTGGGCAGCACTGGCATCTCTCATGTGGTGCTCCGCGGGCGTCAGAACGTCGAAAAGGGGCGAGTTTCGGTCGATGGCGCCTTCGGCGAGGAGAAAAAGCCTGCGCTTGTCCTTCTCCCTTCGTTTGGCAAGCGAGTTATCAGCAAGGTTTGTTGCCTCAACCTTGTTGACAGCCTGTGCGACCTGAAGCAGTCGGCCGTCCAGAGTATACTTGCCGTCAGGATCGGCGCTCTCATCCTGGAGAATGGAGTTCTTGCCTATGTTGACTGGCTCCTTAGGTCGGGGTGCTCCCTTGATGCAAGTCTTGGTATCATCTGCATTGAAGAAACACACGAAGCCAGTGCCCGCAGGCTTCTGCGTCGCCCTATCCATGACAACACGGGCGTATCTCACCTTTCCAAAGTGTTCAAAGTGGCCCTTGAGTTGTTCATCGGTTACCGTAAAAGGCAGATTCCGAATGAAGGCAGTAGATGAGTTGTCCGTCGTCAATCTCTTGGGGGGCTTGTTCTTCGCCTCCTCCAGTTTCTTGTCGTTCTCGTCGTCTTTCTCATCATCATCCTCCTCCATATTTTGCATGTAATTCTTCATGAAGTTTTCCAGGTCAGCGTCGAGCTCCGAATCCCGAGTCGGCTTCACGCCACCGTCTTCTGAAGGCTCATCCACCGAGGCTTCGTCTTCCGAGGCTTCATCTCCCGAGGCTTCATCTTCCAAGGCTTCATCCTCCGAGCGTTCCTCCGAGCCAGTAGCAGACTCTTCGTCATCCTCCGCACCGTCGATCTCATTTTCCTTGGCCTTCTTTGCCTTCAACCTCTCTTCCGCCTCAGGGTTCTCCTTCGCCCAGGTCTCCTTGTCGACGGCCCAGTCAACAGCAAGAGTTCTACCGTCGATCTCCTTGCCATTGATGGACTCCAAGGCATGCTCCGCGTTTTTCTTTCCTCGGATAGTAACGAAACCGAAACCCTTGAGCTTGCCCTTTGACTGCGGGAGATCGGCGAATTTGACCTTGCCAAAACTCCGGAAGATATTTGACAGCTGCTCTGAGGTCTTGATGCTCCAAGGCAAGTTGCGCACAATCAGCTTCGGGGCCGGCTGGTACTCGTCCTTCTTGGGGGGCTTGCCAGCGATGACTTCGGCGGGGCCGCTGGACGCGTTTCGGTGTCTAGGTTCTGCAACGTCGAGTCGAATTCGTTTCCCTTCCCACTCATGTTTGTCCAGTTTGTTCTTCGCCTCCTGTGCGTCCTCGGCGTCGGCGAAAGTGACGAAGCCGTAGCCGCGCGATTCCTTGGTCTTTTGATCAACGACTACGACGGCATGCTTCACGGGGAAGTGTTCCGAAAAGAAGTCGGTCAAAGTCTCACTGGTAGCACCAGTAGGTAGAGATCGAACGAAGAGCGATCGTCGCTCTTCTACTCTCGCCCTCTTGCTAGCCTTGACTGCTCCATTGTCTCGATCCTCGAAGTTGGTAGGATCGATGTCCTCTGCCGAGCGCTTGCGGTCGTTTTTGGAGACACCCATACTTGAATGTCGTTTCAAAAAGGAGGTTGCTGTGAGGAGAAAAAATGGCTGCAGCACCTTCAAATGTGCTTGCGCCGGAAAGTTGGTGAGCTCGTCCTCGAAAAAAATTATGGCCGCCAACTGATAAGACATTTTTCTGGTACACTATCTAATCGCACGTGATGGCGGGGATACCTGCTTATCGATGGGAGCTAATCCTAATACGGAAGACTATTTACCCCAGTGTGACAACACGAACCGCGTTGCCCAAACAAACCATCACCACTTTGGCCACACGGGCATCTACAAATCCATTTAACTCTCGATAATCTCCTCAGTCTTCTGCGTATAGGGTCGTCTCCCGTCGCCAAAATGCCTGCTCGAACGTCGAACCGATCGACAAGAACTTCGGCTGCCCGACAGTCCAACGCAACCGTCGCATCACGAGCCTCCGGCGCCTCTCGCGCATCTTCTTCAGTTCCCGACATTGTTGATACCCCTGACAACGCCTTGAGGGCCCAGGTTTGCGTCGTCTTCCGCGATGCTCAGCGAACCACAGCGACACATAGAAAGCTTGTCGTGAATTTGCGAAAGATTCACGAATCGTGCTGCTATGAACCAACCAACTCCAAACACCCCCAGTCCAATGACTTCGACGAAGAGGCCTTCAACAACGAGTTCGTTAGGTGCGTTCTCAAGATAATGCCAATCAAGAAGTCGGAGAGCGTCGGAGAGAAATCGATCCGATTCATCGGCCTTTTCTTACGTCATGCGGGCGACAAGGACAACGAGCTGCTCGGAGACGTGGAGGATGATGCGAGTGTGATGGCCGAGACACCGAGCACTCGACTCACCTCGCATCTTCTCGAATCAGTGCTTCCACTTTTGACCGCAAAGGACAAATTTGTTCGATTCAGGTCGACACAGCTCATCTCACACATCATCAACTCTCTCGATGCGATAGACGACGACCTCTTCCAGAAACTCCGACACGGATTGCTTAAGCGGATCCGGGATAAGGAAGCCATGGTTCGCGCTCAAGCCGTTTTGGGTCTTGGCCGTCTCGCCGGTAACCAGGGCGAGGGCTGCACCAACTCGGAGGACAGCGATGACGATGAGGACACAGGCTTGCTTGATAAGCTACTGGAGGTTCTGCAGAACGATCCCAGCGCCGACGTGCGAAGATCTCTCCTCGTGAACCTCCCTATCCTTCCCAATACCTTACCCTTTCTCCTTGAGCGTGCCCGTGACCAGGACTCGGCAACACGACGAGCTGTCTATTCCCGCCTCTTACCGGCGCTAGGAGACTTTAGACATCTTTCTCTCTCCATGCGAGAGAAGCTCTTGCGATGGGGTCTTCGAGACCGAGACGAGAATGTTCGCAAGGCTGCCGGCAGACTCTTTCGGGAACGATGGATCGAGGACTGCGCAGGCGTGCCGCCTCCCGAGGATGGCCAGCAGGCGGAACCTTCACCTCCCAACTTTGAAGGTCTTTTGGAACTGCTGGAGCGAATTGACGTTGTCAACTCAGGCGTTGAGAACGGTGTTGCTCTCGAAGCCATGAAAGGTTTCTGGGAAGGCCGGCCAGATTATCGCGAGGTGGCTGAATTTGACGACCACTTTTGGGAGACTCTCTCTGCTGAGTCAGTCTTCATGGCGAGGAGCTTCAACAACTTCTGCCGCTTTGAGGGCAACGGAAAGTACTTGGCTTTGGTTGAAGAGAAAATCCCCGAGGTCACGAAACTTGCCTTCTTCCTCGAACGTTATCTCCAGGTCCTGGTAGAGGCTCTCAAGAGGGTTGCCCAGCAGGAGCTAGATGACGATGAAGATGAGGAGGAGGAACACACCGTGGAACAGGAGTTCATCGTGGAGCAGATGCTACAGATTGCACTCACACTCGATTACTCCGACGAGGTCGGGCGACGCAAGATGTTTACACTACTCCGACGGATGCTGTCGATCCCGGACTTGCCAGATGAGGTTACGAAACTCACCGTGGAGGCCCTTCGGGGCATCTGTGCGCCAGATTCTGCTGGAGAACGGGAGTTCTGCAGTATCGTTCTTGAGTCTGTTGCAGATGTACACGACACCATTGTCGATGAGCCGGTAGACGATGCCGAAGACAGCTTCCATTCAGCCAGGTCAGAGGTCAGTGGACCAAGCACGCCAACCAAAGGAGGCAAGCGTGGGGTTGACCCCGAGGTGAGCGAGGAAGAGGCTCGTGAAAAGGCGGTTCGGGAGATTGTCGTCAACATGAAGTGTCTTCACATTGTCCAATGTATGCTCACGCATGTTGCTGGAAACCTTCAGGACAACACAGACCTAGTATCCATGCTCAACAACCTGGTGGTCCCCGCAGTACGCAGTCACGAAGCCCCCGTCCGTGAGCGAGGACTGGTATGCCTTGGCTTATGCGCTCTTCTTGATCGATCGCTCGCAGAGGAGAATCTCAGCCTCTTCATGCACTTTTTCAGCAAGGGTCACACGGCTTTGCAAATCACCGCTCTCCATATCCTCACGGATATTCTCAACGTCCACGGAGCACAGCTCTTGTCATCAACGCCAGGTCTCCTAAAGGTCTATGTCAAGGCCGTCAAGGGGGGTGCCAAATCGCCCGAGGTTCAAGCAGCTGCCACTGTCGCGGCCTCGAAATTGCTGCTTGGTCGAATTGTCAGCGACGAGGAGGCTTGTCAGGAGCTCCTTAAGTCTCTTGTCGTTGCCTACTTTGATCCCTCATCTGCAGCGAATCAGACAGTCCGACAGGCGCTCAACTACTTCCTGCCAGTGTTCTGCTTCTCGCGGGCCGAGAACCAGGATATCATGCGTTCCATTGCGATCGAGGCTATCCATGCTCTCTTCAATGTGCGTGAGGGCTTGGAAGACGATGATGCGGACGTTGAGGAGGACATGGTCAGCATGACTACCATTGGAGCCTGTCTGGTCGATTGGACGGATCCAAGGAAGTGTTATGGCGCTACTCTCCTGCTGGATAACGAGAAGAAGGCTGTTAATGGCGATGTTCACCTAGCGTTTGCTATGGACATATTGGAAAGACTCCGGGGCAACATTACGAGTAAGTCCAACACCGATTAATGCAGGATACGGGATACTAATACCATTGCAGAAGAAGAGAAGAAGCTCGTCGCCACCCTCCTCGGTAAGCTTCACATGTCGCCCGGGTCAACTGAAGAGAAGCTCCGCGAGACATACGTTGAGGTCAGTGCTGCTGTAGAGGATGGTATTCTCTCCGACGCAACCAGTCGCAACGCCCTCTACAAGATCCACGTCAGCCTCGGCAAGATCGTCAATGTCCTCGACGAGCAGCAGCCCAGCCAGCGACGCACGAGCCGCAGCGTATCTTTGAACCCTGAGCGACAGCAATCAGAGGAGAAGACGGTCGTCGAAGAGCCACAGATCAAGGAAGAGGAAGAGGACGAGGATACCAGCGAGGGTACCATCGTGGCCAAGGAAGAGAGGGCCTCCTCCGTTGTTGAGGAAGAGAGGACTTCATCCCTTGTCGAGGAGCTCCTGTCAGACGGTGACGTGGACATGACGGATGTTTGAGACCAGATGAGATGAGATGAGATGAATGAGTTTTAACGAAACAGGTTTTGATGATGAACATATGATGGATGGGATAACGGGTGGTCTCGGCAGGGTGGGCGTTGATTCAGCGATCGAATTAGGAAGCTATTAGATTCGTTGCTACAAGTGATATAGCCACGATATTGTCTAGTCTGGTCAGCGGCAGGCAAGAATACAACTTTTGCTGCCTCGTCGACCCAAGGAAATCTCAAAGACATGTTACAACATTGACTCTCAAACCTACGACCCCTCAGCGCGCAGTTAACCAGAACAAGAGGCCCCCAAACCCAGCATTGATGAGCAAATGCTGTCCAAGGCTCCACGCCATGCTGTACAAATACTTTGGCGAGAAGACGGTCCAGATGAAGAGATGCGTCCGCAACACCGTACACGCCGCCATGACGAACGCGACACTGGCGGCGACAAAGAAGGTCAGAATGGCGAGGTGCTGCCTAAAAACGTGGCGGTGACCCTCGCGGTATTTGCGCAACAGCAGGAGATTGGTGGCGGAGACCCAGAAGATTGAGCCAGCCCAGTTGCTGACGAGGGTGAGAAGGCCGACGGCGACGATGTTGAAGCCGCTGACTCCGTTGTAGGCACTTGAGAGGTCGACAGAGGAGATGGCGTTGGAGCCGCCGAAGGCGAAGAACGAGGCGTGCTGAAGGAGGATAGAGGCCGTAGTGATTTCCGGGATGGAGAGGTCGGCGCTCTGCAGGGCGTGGAAGAGGATGTCTGCCAGGAGGAAAAGGGGGATGTTTGTGGCGCGGGATTGAGTCATGCCGAGGACGGTGTAGAGAAGCTGGAATAGGTTTGCTGAGGTCCCATGTTAGTTGATTTATACTAGGTGGGTGAAGTGAAATAGCAATAAACAAAGACTTACCAGATTGCGTCTGAGCAGCACGGCGACCCGTCAAGGTGTGATACACTCCATACCCCCACAGAGTAGCAAGCAGACCAAAGACAGTCCTCGCCTTCCACAGAAGCGACTGCGCCTGGAAGACCTGGTTGAAAGAGTGCATTAACCCAACGACGAGTTCGGGCGCGTCCTCGCTGGTAAAGTCCAGTTTGAAGCTGAAGGCTGACGTGAGGAGGAGCGAGGCGAAAGATGTGGCGACAAAGTAGGGGAGACTTTCGAGGCGGGAGAGGATACGAAATGAGAGCATAACGTAGGCCGCAGTGATGGTGGCCCAGAGGAGTTGCGGGTTGGGAGCGACGAATGTCTTGACGATGTCGGGTTCGCCTGCAAACTTCTGGCCCGTCTGATTCCAGCTCCTGGTGACTCTCAGAGCTGCGAGGGCGAGGAGGAACCAAGTCAAGTTTGGTAACTCAGTCGATCTAGGAAACGTTTAGTATTGCGCCTCTGTTGAACATTTTGATACCAGCAACTGACCTTCGGACATGTCGAACGCCGAGGTAAGCTATCCAGATAGTCGACGACCAGTACCAGAAATGCTGCTCTTCTTCGACGTAGCTACTGGAAAACATCATGATGCCGTACGTCACCGTGATAAGGACCAAGGGAGTCAGAAGTCCGTGTCGATGCGAGCCAAGCTGAACAACAGCGGTTCCGCTGGCGACAGCAGAGAGGAGAGCCACCCCCTGGCCTAGAAATAGCCGGGGCATGTCGTAGTTGGAGGCCATGCTACTCATCAGATCTTGCGCTCGGCGCAGCCACTCTGACATATCGGTGAGCCAGTCTTGGTTAAGCTCCTCGGCGCTTGCCAAAGAGCGCGCCTGCTTGTCAATCTTCTGCCACTGGCAGGCCAGGTCATTGATCTCGGTTGACTCCAAGGCACAGGGGTCAGATGCACTCTTGGAATCGAAAAGCTCCCCGCCAAAGGCAGCAGTGACAATGTTAAGGATTTGCCTCGCGTTGCGAATTAAGATCTGGATCTTGTCGCTGGTCTTGGGCCAAAAGGGGAGGAAATTGGGGATAAGGGCACCAAGATTGTTCTTTGAGACGGGGAAGCCGAGAAGCGCGGCGATTGTTGGCGCTATGTCTGATTGCTCAACCATGGAATAGTACTCGAACTCGCCCTTGGGTTGTGCGGGCGCGGGGAGTTTGGTCGAGATGGTCTTCAGCTTTGGGGATACGAATACCAGAGCGGGTGAAGTCTCGCCAGGCGAGGAGGCGCCGTGGTTTCCAGCGTCATTCATGCCGTGATCGCCGCATAGGACAAGCAAGGTTGAGTCGAGGTGCGCTTTGGACGCCATTGATTCGAAGAGGACTTGAACGATACCATCCATCTCCTGTTGCTTGGGAACCATGTTGGGGCTTTCAGGGGTCAGCAAACGTCGAGGTGTGGCTTCCTACTTTGGAGACTTACCTTCGAGGCCCGGCCTTGTGTCCGATGTGGTCGAGGCCGAGGTAGTGAAGGACCATCAACCCCCAGTCTTTGCTCTCGAGTTCACCAGCAATGTTTCTGGTGACATTATGGTCCACCTCGGTGAAGTCCTTAGCTGGAGTCAGCACAAGTTCGGTGATGGGATAGCTGAGGGGTAGCAAACAGCAACAAAGAAGCTAGTAGTTCCATCCTGACGATCGAACGTGTTTGGAAAGAGCTTGAGCCAGGTATCATCGCCGTACATGAGCAGCTTGCCCATGTCCTTGGCCTTGATCTGGGCGAGCCACGTGTCCTGGGCTGCCAGCGTGGACGAGGTATCGCCCTCGTCAAAGTTCAAGATCAGATCAACAAACGAAGGGATGGAGCCGGTGGTCATGGACTTGATCCTCGGCATGGTCACGGTGGGTGACCGGGCATTGGCTGTGAACGGGATGGCACTGCCATCTCGAATGAGGCTGGTTGTCTGTGAGCATCGGCTTGAAATGTAAAATAGCCATACACGTGTTAGGGTCTCACCTTTGCACATATTGAAATCCCGAATTTTCCGAATAAACAAAGTCACTAGAGTGATACGGAGTTAGCAGAGTTGGGCGAGTGAAGTGTGCAATATGATGTCAGCGCATACCTCCGCAGCGCATCGACGACCATGAAGATCAGTCGATCAAAGGGCGCAGGCGGCGGCGGCCCATATTCGAGAGGCTCGAACTCGGCCAAGCCGGGAATAAATGGCTTGTATGGGAAGAAGCCGGTCGCGAAGACGAGAATGGAGACGGGGATTAAAACGTTGGCCGCAGCGAGCAACAGGCTGGACAGGAGGGAGGGCCCATGGTTAGGGGCGACCATCTCCGCAAAATATGATGGGATTGGCACAAACGAATGACTGCGAAGAGAAAGCCCGGGACGAGTACTTGGGAAGAAGCAACTATGAGGGATTCGCCATCTGGACGCCGCGCCAAGATACTAGACTACACAGAAGGATGTGGACGTGTCGTGTCGTGAATGAATGCGCCGCCGTTGTTGGCCAGCCTCGTTAGGTCAAAGAGGTTGCGATGGGCGGGGGCAGCGGTGATTGGCTTTGGAGGAATACGGGGTACTGCGCCACACAAGGCTGGTCCCATTAGATGCCAGGGGTGAGTGAAAATAGCTGGGGTTGTGATGTAGGGTATCACGGATGAAATTCGTATTTGCTAAACAATGAGACCTTAACAATGAAACCAGAACGATAACCAAGATTTTAAACCGCCACTGCTGATGAAGCAGCCTTTGATGAGGCAGCCTTTGATGAAGCAGCCTTCTTCTTGTTGGCCGCCACCCGATCACTGTACTTTCGGAAGACAATACCTGCCTTCTTGACGTTCCTCTTGTCAACGCGCCTCTTGGCAATGTGTGTCCTGGACGGCTGCACAGAGTCCACATCCATGGCTTGAGGAGGATCGTTGTCAGCGACATTTCGTGGATGCTGGATGCAATCGAAACTTACTGGTCTCATCCTCTCCGGCCTTGACCTCCTTGTCGGCCTCAGAGGCACCTTCCTGGGCTGTTACAGTGTGTTAGTGGAGATGCTCCGTAGACACCATCAACATTCTTCACTCACTATCCAGGGTCACCTTCGACTCAGGCTTGGGCTGCTTGGCCAACTCGAGCAGCTTTGCGTGGAGACGCTCTGCACGAGCGGCCTCGACCGGGCCAAAGACCTTTGCGGCCAGGCGCTGGTTGTTCGCCTTTCGGCTGCTTGCACGAGCACTCTTTGCCATGGTTTCTGATGTGGCGGTGGTTGTTGAAGAGAAGATGGAAGAGATGGACTGTGGTATCGCAGGTTGGTGGGGACGCCGATAAGATCCAGTGAAAAAAAAAAAAAGCAGTTGGCGACGCTTGAGTTGGTGGTGGAGGGGCGGCGAGGCTGTGGCGGCGCGTGTGGCTAGTGTACCTGGGACGTCTTTGGCCACGAGCCAGGGGATAAAATGACCCTTGCTGCCATCCACCACCGCCTTCTATTTTTGGACACCCGCACGCCTGGACTTCGTGGGCGAGCATGACATCAAAAGTTGAGACTCGAGACGGATGAACCCCCGAGTCCGCCGGCTGAGAAGGAAGAGGAGAGAGCACATCCATGCTGGACCCTTGAAACCCAAGCATTGCCCTTTCTCTTTGTTCGCGTCGCAGGTTCTCGTCTTTGCCCAGTCTTTCCTTCCTCTCTCCGTCACTCCACTGTCTCTTTCCTCCTGCCAGCCCTGCGCGCACGGCACGCAATCCTATTAACCGCCTGCCTGGTCGTGCTTGCCTTGTATGCGGCTGCGCGGCCAGCCTCGTCGTCGCACCGGCACAGTCACTGGCGCCTTCCCTCGTGCGCGCCCTCGCGCCTGCCTCTGCGTCCTCTGCGCCTTCCTTTGCGCCTCGACTTCCATCATCACTACGAACACCTTAAGTCCTTAGGCACCTAGGGCACCGAACGAGAAGCGTATCACGGTGGTCGCCAACACAAAACGCCAGCCATGGCATCGTCTGCGGGCCTGGGTTCGGCCGCGGCTCCAGGCTCATCTCCAGCAACGCCGGTCCCGCGACAGGAGGTATCCCAGCTCGTGCGGCAGGTGAACCGACTGCTCAATCGCCAGCTCTCGTTGGTATGCCAGGTCAACGGCATCAAGAGCACTGGTATCAAAGCCGAGCTGCAAAATCGCATCGCCAATCGTGAGTCTTTGCGCCTCCATCTCGCACACTCCCGCATTGCACTTCCAGCCTTGTCCCAAACTGCTTCACTTCTGCCTCACTTCCATCTCCTTGAATCCCTTCCGACCCCGCTACTTTCTCGCTGTCTGCTTTGCTTCCTTCACCCCACCATCCTATCATCAACTTCGCCTTTCATCTGCACGCACTGAATCACGCCACTGACCTTGTTGTTCGTTCCACAGTCATCGAAGAAGCCGTCATCGCCCAAGACGCGTTGCGATTCCACCAGATCCGCCAAAGCGTACAAAACGTGATCTCGAATGTGCCTACTGCTGGCGCCTCGCCTGCCCGAGCCAGCCACTCTCACACACAGTCCCCTCACTCCCCTCTTGCCCACGCACTACAAACATCAATGGCCTTCGCAAACAACTTCTCTCGTGACGGCAATACCGCTCGCCCTTCCCACCGGCCCGTATCCGCGTCCCGACCAAGCGTGAGCTTTAAGCAGAGTCCTTTTTATAAGATTGAGGCTGCCCTAAGCGATGTGCATGTCTGCGATGGTAAGTCGCCGCCAGAAACAACCTCGATACCTTGGTTCCGCAAATTCCTTTAACTAACTCCGACTCAGCAATGTCCCAGCACCGCAACTCCGTCACCGTGCCGCTCAAGCTTAACGACCACCCTGCTCTGCAAAAGTGTGTTAACGACAAGTCTTACCGAGTCATGGTCTTCTGCGCCGGTGACAACATAGGGATGCAGGATATTGCTTTCCCTCACCAATCCGAGCTACGCATCAACTCTGGCGACTTCAAGGCGAACCTGCGAGGGTTGAAGAACAAACCTGGATCTACTAGACCAGTTGACGTCACCAACGCTCTTCGCCTCAAGCACAACTACACCAACAATCTCGAATTCACTTATGCGTTGACAAATAAGGCAGGTGGCCGACATGTCAGGATGCCCCCGTCAATCTTGGCGCATGTCTTTGGTTGCATCAACTTTGCTAACTCGTGGACCCGTACAGAAATTCTTCCTCGTCGTGAACCTGTGCAGGGTTACCACTGTCGAGGAACTAGCCACCCGAATTTCCGATGGCAAGAGGATACCCATTCAATCTGTGCTCCAAGAGTGTAAGGATCAGCCAACCCTAGCAGTAACCGGGCAAACACTAATGTCACACAGTTACCGAGAAGGCCCAGGACCCTGATGTTGTCGCAACTTCTCAGGTGCTATCCCTCAAGTGCCCGCTGTCCTACATGCGACTAGACCTTCCTTGCCGTAGTCTCAGCTGTGCACACATCCAATGCTTCGACGCTACGTCCTATCTCCAGCTTCAGGAGCAAGGCCCACAGTGGCTCTGCCCCATCTGCAACAAATCTGCGCCGTTTGAGCAGCTCGCGGTTGATGAGTAAGTCATGAGTGCCCAGGCATGATTTCGGACTCGTATTAATCAAGCGCCTGCTAGGTATGTCAAGGAAATTCTCAGCAAGACGCCTAAGAGTTTAGAAACGGTGACTATCGAGCCCAACGGAAAATGGCACATCAAGACAAATGACGACGAGCGAGAAAAGCATTTTGGCTCCCAGGGACAATACTCTCAATTCGACGCCAACGATGACGATGACGACGATGACCTAGAGATCTCCGAGGTCAACATTATCAGCCGCCGTCTTGAAACCCCCAAGAACACCACGTCCACTACCGGTACACCCGTTTCTGCCGGCCCCAGAGGACTGGCCTCGACCAGCAACAAGCGACCCGCTCCCGCCGTCATTGATCTTACACTGTCGTCGGATGACGAAGACGACGATGTACTTCAGCGGCCGACCAAACGGCAGCATACCGGAACCAATGGCTTCCACAGCAGTCCGGACAACCTGGATTTCCTACACGAGTCGCCTGGATATCCGTCTTAGGAAGAGTCTGTGGTTAACAGACGACGAGCGAAACGAGGAAGACGATCGAGCACTTTGCAAAGACGGCGCAGCCATGCATAACGGTCCCGGGGTGTGGGTTATCTAGTCTTCGGGGGGTGTCCCTCTCCTTTTTTCTTTTCTTTTACTACTTCTATGATTGTTTAGTCTGTTCGCTATTTTGCATCGGTTCGGTACGGCGTTGGAGGAAACGGAAAAAGATTCCCCTGTTACCTGGAACTTGAGGTGGCTCTTTTGATTTTCCTATATTTGAGTAGTGTCGCGGAGTATCGGGGAGGACCTCCAGTCGTAATTGGAGAGGAGTTATAGGGACAAGAGTTATAGGAACAAGAGTCAGCGGACTGTCGCAACTGCCCCGCGCTCCTTCCTTTCCACAACTATCCCTTATTTTTGCGCTGTGCCCCCGCGTTCGCCAAGACGTAATTATCTCCTTACTGAGATAAGAGCCCATGGAGTGGCTTATCAGCACGTGCAGCCCACCGGATCTGGACGCCTGGGCTGGCTGCTCACTGTTTCGCTGAGCTCGGTCAGCTACCACTTCGTACAGTAAGGAGGAGCTAGACCATTTGGCACGAATACGCCAGAGGGTGAACACCATAGCACAGCTCAAACATCAACGACCGTCCCAGACTTTGATATTCTCCCATCCCCATCCACACCAATGCCAACGTTCTAGATCCAGATCCCCCCATCCCAAACCGCAGTCATGTCCTTCGAACCCGTCATGCCCCCCTACAACGCCGCCGACCCCTCCGCCAACTTCCTCAGCTCGTCGTGCCTCGACTTCCTCCTCATCGAGCTTGTCCCCCTCGCCTACCGCGTCACCCACGACCGCGACTCCGCCCTGCTCGAGCCCACGAGCGCGCCCGCAGATGCTGCCTCGACTAGTCATGCCGTGAGCTCCATCGCCACCGGCGTCGTCTCCGGCGCGGGCACCAGGAAGATGGACGACGACGAGGACATGGACGCCGTGCATTACCGCCTCGAGATGCTGGGCTACCGAGTCGGACAGGGGCTCGTCGAGAGGTCAGAGAAGCAACCCGGGAAGATGCCCGCAGGTGGTGTGATTGCTGATGGGTTCGTGTCGCAGGTTCTCGAGAGACCGGCCGCGGTTCAACGACACGCTCGACGTCATCAAGTTCGTCTGCAAGGACCTCTGGTCCCTCGTGTTTGGCAAGAATATTGATAACCTCAAGACGAATCATAGGGTACGTTGTTACCATCCCGCCCCCCCGCGCTTGTATTCCAGACCGCCCATGCTCATGCAACAACTAGGGTGTCTACGTCTTGACAGATAACGCCTTCCGACCCTTCTCGCGCATGAGTACCGAAGCCGGCGGACAGGCAATAGTCCGCGCACAGCCGGTAATATTCCCGACCCCTCCCGAGCTACATTATCTTCACAAGCTGACCGAGACTGCGCCATTCTGCAGTTCCTCTGGTTCCCGTGTGGTGTCGTCCGGGGAGCTTTAGCCGCTCTGGGCATCAACACTTCTGTGCAAGCCGAGATCAACGAGCTACCAGGAGCCGTGTTTCAAATCAAGACTATCCCTAATAAGCCCTAGAGAGGGCAATCTAAGTGTTCATGATACCCTCATTGCTCATCAAGCACCAGTCACACTGCGCTAGCTTCCGACTATTTACACCAAAAACCTAGCCAACCGCAGTCCGATATGTGAGACCCTTCCTGCCTAGTCTGTCCTCCGCCACCGATACATACCTGCAGCCATGCCTGAACGAGGACTGGGAGGGGGGCGGACACCATACATCCTGACGTATCAACGTCGAGACAATTCACAGCCTGTGGAAAAAAAGCAGATCATCAGCCGCCGCGGTCTTTAAATTCATTTTACTATGTCTAGCGCCATAGCTATGGACCCTGGGAGTATCCTTGCCTCCTCAGGAAGCCGCTTACTAGGTTGAGTGTTGTGTAATGGGTAATAGGGTTATTCACTTTTGGGGAGGGTTGTGGACGAAGTCAACACCCTTTGTGATGTTGCCCTTAAGGCCCTCAATGCACTTGGCTAGAAGCGCCTGCTCCTTCTCGGTAAGGCCCTCCAGGGGGTTAATGGCCTTCTCGATACCGTTGGGCTGTATACAGTTAGCCAAATGCACATATCAAACAAAACACATCTTCAAGTTTCGACTTACGCCAAGCTCAACGGGAACAGAGAAGAAATCGGTGCCAGTCGCCTTGGCGATGGCCTCGCCTCCGGGAACACCGGGGAGGTAGACGTAGCTGGGCTCAACGAGACCCTTCTCGCCCTTGACGGCACGGAGGACCTTCTCGGCGAATCTGGACATGAATGGGTCAGTCACTGCGGACCAACGGATCTGGTAGGCAGGGGTGGGGTGGCGCTTACCGGAAGCCAGCATAGGCCATGGACAAGGTGGCGGAACCAGCGCCGTCCTTGGCCTTGACAACCTCGTCACCGCCGAACTGAACGCGGTTCACGAGGGCCTCGTACTTGTCATCGGGAATAGAGACAGAGGGCTTGGCCTTGCTGAAGAGAGGGACAATGGTCTCGCCAGAGTGACCGCCGATGACGGGGATGGTCAGCTTCTGGGGCTGTGACTCGCCGACAATCTCAGCAACAAATGTCTCGGCACGGACAATGTCGAGGGTGGAGACACCGAAGAGACGCTGGGGGTTGAAAACGTTCTTCGCCTTGAGGACCTCAGCAGCGATGGGGACTGTGGAGTTGACGGGGTTGGAAATGACGAGAATGAACGCCTTGGGTGCGACCTCGGCGGCGACCTCGATAAGGCCCTTGACAATGCCAGCATTGATCTTGAAGAGGTCATCGCGAGTCATTCCAGGCTTGCCTATGCGGGGGAGCAGTCAGTACACCAGCCAACATGGAGTAGGGGGATCTGGGGTCGGGCGTCCGGCGGGGTGCTC
>JABSTB010000394.1:0-17901 GCA_013756995.1 Neonectria neomacrospora
GGGCGGGGCTTGGGGCGGACGACGTACTGAGGCAGGCTTTCTGCTCGGTCTTGGACATGGTGAATTTCGTGTTTTCTCGGTGAATGGGAGGGGATAGAGGAGAAAGGAAGAAAGGGAAGAAAAAAAAGAGAGAAACGGGACAACTTGAGGGTGTTAGTGAAGGGAAACAATGCGTGATTTGATGGGGCCTGACAAGACGGACGATTTGACATGGAAACACGTTAGCTGTAGTGGGGGGTTATGTCATCGTCTGATAGCCGTTGCCATCAGGAGGTTTGGCATGTCGGAGCTGGCACTGTGTCGCGGGGCAGCTGCGCACCCGTGCTTGCGCGCAGCCGGACAGTTACTACAGTGCATTTACAGTGCGGCCGCAAAGTGAGGCGCTTCACCGAGTTCCCCGTTCCACCCAACAACGGCCCATCGGCCCAATCGATCTCGACCAATTCTGCCGCCATCTTCGATAACATTACGGAGAGACGGACGCATGCAAGGCTGCCGACCCTCCACCCGGCTGTTCTCCCCGGCCGCTCGATTCTCTACAACGAACCTGGCCTGACGGTACGGTGTAGTTACCACGCGTGCGGGCGAGCAAAGCCGCCCTAATTCCAACTCCCAAAATCCTTCTTTTGCGGCCTTCGACCCCCGACCTCGGGCTCTTATCCCTCGCGCCAGAATTAGGAAGAAAGCCGCCGAGAGCGACCGAGACTCACCGACATACCGACGATGGCGTCCTCCTCTGGCCCGCACCCGCTGGCCCTGCCACCCACCTTCTCGCCGGACACCCTCGACGCCCTCACCGAGCTCTCCGTCGTCCTCGCCAAGGTCCGCGCCGGCATCCAGTCGTCCTCAGGCATCACCACGGAGCCCGCCCCCGGTGCCGGCCCGACTCTGTCCTTCAAGGAGGTGCCCAATGCCACCGACGGCTTGAAGCACAAGCTGCAGCGCGCCCGGGCGCAGGTGCGCGCGCTGCCGGACATGGACCGCACCATTGCCGAGCAGTCAGAGGAGATCAAGGATCTCGAGTCGCGTATCGAGACGCAGAGGGCACTGTTGCAACGACTGAGAGATGAGGCCGCAAGCAGGGAGGGGAGGGAGGAGGTTGCAGGGGATAAGATGGAGACATGAGGAAGTGGCACAACATTGGAAATGGCGTTGGCGTCCGTGTGGACATTCTTAGGCATGGGTATTCCTGGCAACAAGGAAAAGTGCACAAGGAAAAGTGCATCACTTCAACGGCGTTCTGGGGCATTCGTTGAGAAAAACAAAAGAGGGGTTGTCATGTTATCGCACTTTGCTATTGACAAACTGCTACCCCGAACATATTCCCGGTGTCAACACACATAATGTATCTATCTCATTGTTCTAGCGCACGTCACCGGCGCGGGATGCCGAGTTTCTTAAGAGTCTCCTCAACGCTGACGCCTGGCTGTCCTGGCACCACCTTCCTCCACAGCTCGTCGGTCAGCCTTTCGTCCTCGGGCAGGGTCGCCCAGTTGGGACTATGGTCAGCCTTGAGCCACTTGAAATCGTCGACCTGATCCCACTGGTTCTCGCTCGCCTTGTCCGCCTCAGTCTCCTAACCCTCTTGTTAGCAGGCACACATGAATAATCAGACAGGCCGTCGAAGCAAAACTTACGTATGCAGCAGGTAGCGGCGCAAACCGCATACCTGAGCAATCTTCGATGATGGGGTGGCTGCTGCATTGCAGATAGATGTCAACGTTGCTGCATTCGTGAATTCGGACCTGTCTTGAGATGATGACTAGGATGCTGTCTTTTACGCCTGTGATGTGCACGGGGCCATTGACCCGGCCGGCGACGATCAAACTATTGGCAATGTCCTTAACGGCGAGGCCGGGGAACGGGGTACCAGTGGCGGTTGGGATGGACATGTCGACAATACATGCGTTTAGGTCGGTCAGGCTTCCCGAGGAGGTGGCTCGGGCGGCGGACGAAGGAAGGATGATGTGGAGGCCTGAATGGTTCGAGATGCCAATGTTTTTGGCGGCGGAGAAGCTGGGCTTGCGGAGGGGCGAGTTGCTGGGCCGGGCCATCTCTTCGTTGTAGTTCTTGAGCTTGGAAGGCAGTTCGCTGAGGGTGTCTTCCTTGGGGGCTTCATCGGGGGTGCTATCAGCGGTGGGCATCGTGTTCTTGCGGGCGAGACTGCCTGGGTTTAGGCGGGGATCGTTCTCGGGAGCACCCATATCGACGTGGGTGGTGTCGGTGCGGCGGAACTGAAAGCGCGACTTCGGGGTGATTCTGACGATGGTCTCATTGAGCTTTTCCTGTAGGTTCTTGATGGCCTGGAAGTGGAGGAGCGTGAGTAACGAAGAATAAGACTAAAGAAATATGATGCCTTGAAGCGGAGGGAGTCGTACCTCTGAGTATTGCTTCCGGTCATATGATGGGGTAAAGTCGGCGGCATCGGACGCCTCGTTCTGGACCTTGGAGATGCCTGCGAGGATATGGTCTATGGCCTCCTGGCGCTCACCGGCGACATTCGCAATGGAGGGGAGCTCATCGACGAGTTCTTGTAGGCCTATATGAGAGAACAAGGCATGAATATGAGACTGATCATCAACCACAAGGAGAATTGGTATGTCTTGGGTGTTTGGCACGGTCACTCACCAGTGACACTCTCGACGAAGTGGTTGTGGAAGCGCTGCTTGGGATCCATGTTGCTTTTTCGGCGGAAGAGGAATGGGTGAGCGGCGGCCCACTGGGTGTGAGTCTGTATTTGGGCTTCCATGATGGACATTGTCAATATCAAAGTCTTCCTATTTGGACGTTGCCTCTCGCCTGTGTTTATAGAAGGTAGATGGAGCAAGGTAGAGCAATGTTGAGTCAGAGGGCGAGAGAGGAGGGAGACAAGCGTGAACGTGTGATTTAGTAGGATACACAATGGCAATGGCAGTGGTAATGGTAATATGTAGCAGCAGCAAATGGTGTCACAAGGACGAGTAGAGCAAACTAGATGGGCAGGTATAAGATGTACAATGGAGGAATATGGTGGTGGAGGCGAGGTAGAAGGAAGCAGAATGAGGAGTAGGAAGAGGAGAAGAAGAGGAGAAGAAGGAGCAGGAAGAAGGAGGAGGAGGAAGAAGGTGATTTACAGGCGGATGGGACAGGGTCATAAACACAGCCTCGACTCACATCTGATCGGGCAAGGAGGCAGAGGCAACAGTAGCCGCGGCAGCTGTGACAACAGGCGACGTTAAGATGCAACCCGTTTCTTCCCTCACTCGCGTGCGACTCGTCGTGGTCGTTTCGGCTGGCGACAAGGGGAAACAGACGAAATGCACGCAGCTTCGGTGGCCCGAGCAAAGCTCAGTGACGTCAATGCCACCTGATGGGGCGGCCGGTGAGCGAAAGAAGAGAGGAGAAAGTCAGCCGGGGCGAGAGAGCAGAGTTACAGTCCGGGGGAGGCGAAAGAGACAGGGTAGCGGGGTTGGCGATTTGATTTGTCGTTGAAGGTTCCGGGGCAGTTGCGGTTGCAGTTGCGAGATGATCGGTGGAAGTGAAGGGTGGAAAGAGTGGAAGGGTGGACGGATCATGGATGGATGGATGGATGGAAATGGGATGGGATGTGAGATGGGATGGTGGCATTCGTGGCCAAGCGGCGGGGGAGGGGGCGGAGAAGGCGTGTATCCACTGTGTCTTTCCACTTGCCGCGGTGCTGTAGGAAATGGAAAAGAGCGAGAATATGGACGCTGGGATCGGGGACAGGGCCAGGCACGGGGACGATGCGGACAGGCACGGGGCCAAAACGACGAGGTGGGAAGGAAACCGTGGGGATGCGATTGTGGGCTAACTAACAGCGACGGACACGTTTGGTCAAGTGGTGAGTGGTGAGTGGTGAGTAGTAGTCCAGGTAAGGTAGCGAGCGAGTGGTGAGAAAGGGCGGCGGCTGCAGACGTGGTGTTGTCGAGACACAATGGCACCACCGCCCTCCTCGTTCCAGAAGCAGGAGCCTAGACTTCGATCGACGACGTATTCGTACAGCGCAGCTTTCTTAGTAGTTGCTGTGTTGCTGTGTAAGTGAAGACGCAGAGCCTGAGTCTGGGCCCTTCTCTCGTGGTTGACTGTAACCACCATCCATGCCCTGCCTTGCCCCGTTCCGAACAGCTCGTTGCTGATACCTACCTTGTCGAGAAAGGACAAGGGAAGAGATAGGCTGAGGAAATCGCCCCCTCGCCCCCCCTTGCTGGACGGGAAAGGACCCGGCCGGTTTTCTTCTCATGGGTCGATTGAAGCTTGGACGGTGCCAAACGGCGATCGGGACGGACAGCTTCTTGTAAGCGACGGGATCGACTAGAAACTAGAAAAGCGCGGACGGGTGGCACCGTCAGGCTTAGCAGCCGTGGCCGTGGCGTCAGGCCGGTGTGCCGTGTCTGCGCCGCTGCGCGTGGTGACGGCGTGACGGGACACCATGCAGCGCGGGGAGCGTCTGGCACTGCAGCGTGAGGCGCACTTGTTGTTGCAATTGAGGGGAGAGAAGAAGTCTGGGGAGAAAGGTGTGTGTGGGTTTTTTTCGTCGTCACTCGACCTGTCATGGGAAATGCGGGAGGGCGAATTGATCGAGTCAAGCCGATGTTGGACATGGCCAGCTGTTTACGAATATTCCCTACAGCCCACCCCGAAGTGATCCATATGTCCAACGCAATTTACTACACGCTGGTATCTGGCGGTAACTGACTGTACGAACGGAGTAGAAAGGCCGTCTTGACTTTGAATTTCCAGCGCGGCTGGCGCGCCATCGATGCGCAATCCATGATCCATGACCCTTGTCTATTCGCACATGTAGGGTTCTCGAACACTCCGGGACCGAGCAGGGATACCAAGGCGATGGGATGGAAACTCTCCAAGTGCCTACTTTATTTTGCCCTTCACACAACCACGAAAAGACGGGAATATCAGTCAGACACCGGCTCATCCTCGTCGCCAGACACAAAGGACAGTGCGGTCACCTTCGACCGGTGGTGATATCCGCAGTGCTAGTCTGTCATGCTTCACTGACACATCGCCTCGGCGGAGCTCTTGGCCTGAACACGCTCTGAACCTGACAGCTAGTAGTAGTGAATGCATTTTTCCGATATTTTGTATGTGGCTATATGCGCCTCCTATCGACAATTCCTGAGCCTGTTTGCTACTGAAAACCATGAATCCTAAATCCTCGATATCATCCATCAACATCGGCAACGACAACTACACAGTGTACCTCTCCACAAGTCGGCCATCCTCGCTCACATGTCTCAAGCAACGATGGAGGATCTTCGTCTTCCCCAACGGCGCAAATCCCTCCGCAAAACCGCCCGTTTCTTCTTCTCCTTCCAAGCCTGAAGCTTCTTCGCCTTGGCCACACGGAACCGCGCCACCTTCTTCTCCAGCCGCCACTCTTTCGCCGCGTCGACGGGGTACACGGGGCTCAGGAAATTGCCCGACTTCCACTTGTGGTACTGCATCTGGGTGTCGGCTGACACCTGCGGCTTCATCCAAGCGATGTCGACGTCGGGGATCGTCACCTCGCCGTTGGGCGCCGTCAGGATGATGGTTGGCACGGGGGGTCGGCCTTCGGGAAGCGGGTGGCGGGGTGCTTTGACAGTGTCCTCGCGCTTTGGTGCGACGACGGCGGGTTTTGAGGTTCGGGGAGGGAGGCGAAGCTTCGTGAGGGAGCCCGCGATGACCCGGAATGGTGTTTTGCCCCAGAGGTTGGCCATGACTTCAAGCCGCTTGATCACATGGGCGTTTCTGGCTGTGGCCGTGATCGTACGGGCAAACTCCCACGCCTTGTTGATGCGGTGTGTCGAATTTGGGGTTGTCTTGGTGATGTGTTTCCTTGCTGCGGCTGCCTTGCGCGCGATGCCTCTTGCATGAGTAGCTCCCATCTTGTCGACGTTGAAGATGGTGAGTATGTAGGTTTATTGCTAGAGGTTGGTGTTGTTGTTTCCCAACAACGGAGATGAGGCGTTGGAGGATGTCTTTTGTAATGTTATGGTTGGGGAGGAAGTTGAGCCGTCTGTTTGACGACAAGCCGTTGGTGTCTTCATAAACGACGAGCTATGCAAGGGTTTTCGTCTTCTCACCTTCATCTCACCTTGGAGTCCAACAACGAACCTAATCGGGAACGGCAAGGTCAGATCGGGGTGCGTTTCCTCGACCCGGTTGGTGTTTGGCTTCTGTTCCCAATAGAAACCTCCCGTTGTATCAACTTTAGTTGTTGATTGGTACGTTGTGTCCATGCGGATAGCCAACCTTGTCAAGAGCAATGACTTGTAGCTCACTTTAAATGAGGCCGAGACTTACTTTTGATTCACACAAGACTCAATAGCTGGATCAGCATTGTGCAATTAGAATTTGCAGATGCACAAGGATTATTCATTAGACTGATTACCCAATTCTATTCATTTCATCGCGACCTGCCCATATTAGCAGCCGCCCGCCTTCCTCCATTCGGTAGCGGCGGAATATAGGGCATTGGAAGCCGTTTGGTCGTCCGTGGCTCCGCATTCAACGCCCTCCACATCTCAAATATCGTTGCCCTCCTCGCTGGCAACATACTGTACTGCAAGCTATACAGGTTCTTTCGATTAATAGGCGGCACAAACTTGCCAGTCAACAAGCAGAAAAGCACCCGTGGTGACAAGTAGTGTTTGCGGATGCGATTGGCCATCTGGAAGTACTGATGGAACATGACTCGAAAGGTCAATGGGATTGACTAAAGACAATCAGGTTAGCATGAGGTTAGATGCGCATCCTGGATACTAGGATAACTAACCTTGAGGTATATGACCGAAGTCGGCGGTTGATTAGACACATTAGGGCTACTTTGTCTATGAATGTGGGTGTCGCGAAGCTCAAATCGAATGCCGCCTGTCTCTGTCAGCTCATTGCCCGTCGACACCAGGGCGGGCAGTCTTACCGGGCAGTCTTCGAGGGTCCTTGATCCTCAGCATGAGCGCGAACAACGGGAAATGATTCAAGCAGGATAATAGGGTATCAAACCCGGCCTTCAATGAGATGATGACCATCCTCGCCACGGCAAAGTTGAGATAAAAGACAGCAACGGTCGGGAGGAGAAAGAAGAGGAGGGTGAACAGGATGGTGCCGACAAGAAGCTGATCCAGGTCATAATCGCATGAATCGATACGGTTACGAAGGATGTTGTGCTTCTTTCCGCGGAAGAGATGGAAGAGAGATTGCAGGATTGTGAGCTGCCAATGATAGATGCGCCCCGATGCTAGGTAGAACGAGTAGATGTGGATTGTCAATGCCGACAGCATATCCGAGAACATGGCGATGGGCATGCTCGCCCCTGCGAAGGACGAGAAGCCGATGAACCACACCATTTGCGGCAGGGCTGGGGTCAGAGTTTCTATACAGCCTGGTAATATTGTTAGCTGGTAATTCCGCAGTCGACGTGATTCAAAACTTACTTGACCAGTAGTCAATGACCCAGAGGAACAGGTCACCCAGAAAAGCCGCCAGCTCGCCATTGAGCTTTAGACCAGCTGGCCAACCCATCAGCCATGAAATACTACTCTGCAGCGCCTCGACGGTGTAACTGCGAAGCAGGTCGCTGATCTGCTCTGCCGCCCAGTCTGCATTCTCGATGATGTAAGAGCCAAGGGCAATACCGATGATGACGTCGTTGGCAACGAGCCACAGACTGTTGTAGAACCGAATATAATCGGGGTGGCTTGTCGTGACACTCGCCCAGTTACTCTTGCGTTGTCGTAATGTCAGGTACTGCATAGGCCAGTAGCAGAATTGTTGTAGGCGAATTTCAATTTGCTGTGCGGTTGCCGATATGTCTTTCAGGGCCGCATAGCCAGGTTTGAGTCGTAACTCGAGGAAGAATAGTAGCATCTCCGCCATCATACGATGACCCATAAGTAACAGAATGAATGCCTTGCGCAGGATCGGGAAGAGGTACACCGTGAACCACGTCCACAGTTGCAGGATGACGTAGTTTCTCATGGTTGTGGCGGATTCGACAACTCTCTCCGACACACTAAGACTTCGGCGCGGTCTTGATCCAATCCTCCCAACATTCTTTTGCAGCGTCTGCTCCAACTCCCATGACCAGTTGACTTGGTTGACGATTTTCGGGAGTGCTTTATCGCGGGCCGACGGTATTCGCTTGAAGATGGAATGCTGCTTCAGCTTCTCGACCAGTTTGTGGTTTTCCTCCCTCAACTGCCTCTCATGAAACTCTTCCTCCACTTCTGGCGCTCTCTCGCCGCCTTGAAAAGAACCATCGTGTCCGAGAGCAAGGGCGATGGGATTTAGGGAGATATATTGCATCCCCTGTGGTCGAGGCCGATCGTAGAGGATGAGCTGAACGCTGGCTGCCTTGGCGCATGTAATTCTTGGGGCTCGTAGGTTGGGGCCAGTTGTTGCGCAGAACCAAGAGGGATCTGCGGCGCTTGGGTCGGGTGGGTTGGAGAGGCCTAAAACATGCATCGAGGAATGGCCGCACATTTCGTATATTCGGTTGGGAGGGTGAGGTTCGCTCCTGAAGAAGGTCCCGGACCGGAGGTGGAACTCGGCATTGCGAGGCTAGCAAAGGTCAGCAGAAGCTTGGCATTGTAGGGAGTCCATGACTGACATCGACATCTTCCAAAGTGGCCACGACGAAGACATCGAGGGTCGAATTCCGCCACCCCACCACGACCCCGGGACGATCAGATCTTCGAATGTCCGTCGGCCAAAACACTCTCATGAGCCCATCATGCTCTATCATGACAAGCAACGGTATCGTTCAATGTAGTGCGCTTAAAATGAACCCCGCCGTCGCAGCTGCTCTCTCGCAGAGACGCTTATACCAGGTGTTCGTGGGTGCTAGACTAATCAGCTTCGTGTCATGACCACACCGATAACCCTAACCAAGCATATCGCGAGCGTACCAAGTTCGTTTCTTTTCGGCTTATCAACACGGTCGGGGTAAAGATGGCGAGGAAAAGAAGAGTTAGGCCAGCAAAGGCTTTTGCGGCGCGCGCCTGGATGAAGAAGAAGCGAAGTGTCAGTCTGGAATGTCGATGCGATCGCAACTAGCCAGATAACTCACAACAACTCCGTTTTCCCAGGCAAAGATGGCAAGTTCATAGAGGCGAGTAACGAGATCCCAGCGCGCAGTGATGTAGCCAGCTACAAAGATGGCGAGCGTGAGGATGGAGAAAGGGTGCATAGAGCGCTATTCTTGTGGCAGGACATGGACATGCCAAGCCGTCGGGACGTGGGCTACCGGCGGGACAGAGGGATAGGGCCTAGGCCGCAGGTCGGAGGGTGTTGTACGAATACGTAGAGGGCGCGGGAGACGGGACGCCGAGGCGGAGGCTCGCAGCGAGTAGGACGAGGTCGGCCGTTGCGAGATCCGAAGTCGGAATCCGGAGTCGGAGTTGGGGTCGATGTCGGAGCGAAGAATGTCGGTCGAGGTGATTGTCGTCAACGTTCAATGGAAGCAGGATTGCTTTACCCCTGCATCTGAGCTTGCGAGGATGGATGGATCATCGACCCAATCATTAACCTAATGTGAGCTCCAGCGTTGACTACGAAAAGTGGGTCAACGGGACTTGTCTGGGATCACGTGGGAGTTGCCGGCGACCAAGTTGCCACCATTGACGTCTGGGCCAGATTGTCATGATGCGCCGTACGAAACGGTTTGTATTTTGTTTATGCGTTGTTGAGGGGAAAGATTCTCCGAGGGTGGGCGCATGGAAAATAAATAAATGAAACGTCACAATCCGTATCCCAAGTGTCCAGCTAGACATGAAGGCCCCCAATTTCCGGGTTACCCAGAACGCCGTACTCGCCCAATGGAGATCATCATTTATTCTGGGAGGACTGTTAGAGGCCAAAAAAAAAAAAACACAGGTATGACCAGGTTCAGCTTACTTTTGTTTCCCATATGTTTTAGATCATTGTCCTTGTTGTCCTCGCGAGCATCCTCCAGCAGCTTGTCGATGCCGCGTTCCTTGAGAGCCGCCTGTACCAAGCCGTCAGTCGTTGCAAACCGGAAGAAGTCATGATGAGTCTCACATGAAGACATTTTTGGTAGTCCTTGAACAAGGGGGCGCATTCGTCGTTGTTCTTTTCATGTCCCCTGAGGTACTCTGCCAACTGTCAGCATGAAGTGTCCAAATGTAAACAAGACCGGAAGGCCATACTCTCACTGTACCACTTCAAGAAGCACGTATCGTAGCGCCTGAGAACGTTAGCTAGGCCATCCTTGAATGAGATCAATCGCTTGAGACTTACTCCTTGACCTCGTTGCACTCTGGGGCGAGAGAAGCTGACATGGTGTCGATGATGTAGTTGCAAGCTATGAGAATTCTAGCGTAAAGCGTCTCCAAGACTCCAAGGAAGGCAAGCCGCCAAGGCCGCGTCACTCCACTACCTAAATACGACAACTGGACTGCACAGCGTCTGCGGCTTACGAAGGTCCAAGCTGTATGAATAGGCGACGACTGCGAAAATCTCGTAGCAATTAATTTTGATATATATGAGTATTAATTAGCAAATTGAACTGGTAAATGTCTTTCTCCAACCTCAGACTCTTGGGTTCGGGGAATGTCCGTTTTCCCGTTTCATTGGCTGTGGCGGATGCACGTGTAATTGGCCGAAGCTCCTTCCCCGCTGTGTGCAGGGATCTGCGCAAGCCTCCAACCGATCTCATACTCAGTCGCGTCTGTACACGCGACATCCACCAAGTGACCAGAAGTCTTTTTGTCACATTCACCTCCCGGACGGGGACTTTTGCATAAGTGACCTCCTTCCTCTTCGCCCGACTTATTACACTTAATATCTGATCTCTCTTCGGACTGATCAGTTCCGCTCCAAGCATGGCGCCGTCACCCAAGGAGATTGAGCAAGCGCTTCTTGACGGCACATACGAGGTGTACAGCACCGCACCCGATGATACCACAGTGAACAAAGTCCGAGGCCACGTCGAGGAGAAGCTCGGCTTGGACGATGGCTTCTTCTCCACCGGCGATTGGAAGTCAAAGAGCAAAGTTGTCATCAAGGGGCGCGTGGTATGTTCAGCCCTGCATCATTCATTGCCTTCTTTGCTGACAACCTATCCAGGACCAGTTACTTGATGGATGGGTCCCGGAAGCCAAGGATGAGTCGGACTCCAATGCAGGTACAAAGCGCCGCTCCTCTGAAGCTGCATCTTCCAAACCTAAGCGACAGAAGCGTGGTCCAAAGCCAAAGGCAACGCCAACGCCAAAGAAGCCGGCCAAGAAGCCGGCCAAGAAAGTGGAATCTGACCTGAGCGAACTCAGTGAACTGGATGACTTGAGTGAGGAGGAAAAGCCTCAGCCCAAGAAGACGACAAACCCGAAGAAGCCGACCAAGAAATCGGAATCTGACCTAAGCGAACTCAGTGAGCTGAGTGACTTGAGTGAGGAGGAAAAGCCCCAACCCAAGAAGACAAAAACCACAGCAGGCCGCAAGTCAAAGACGGTGGACTCGGATGAGGAGGACCACGCGGTTCAATCCGACCAAGTACCATCCGACCAAGCATCTCCCGGCCCTGAGCATAAGAATGAGGCCGAAGACGACTTAGAAGAGAACAAAGCCAAAGATGGAGAAGACAATGCAGACAAACCGACTTCCGTCAAACAACAAGAGGCATATGATGACAAGCAGAAGCCAAGGATCGAACTCGGTGACGAAATCAAGGACGATGTGACGGTTGACTCCAAGGCCGAAGATTCCCAACCGGCTGTTGTTGAGGAAGACGAATACTCCGATGTCATCGACGAGCCCGCTAAACCCAAACGCAAGAAGAAGGAAAAGAAGGAGAAGAAGGAGAAGAAGGAAAAGGGTAAAAAGGAGCCCCCGAGCAAAGCGGCCAAACCATCCAAGGCTGCCAGCAAGAAGGTATCAGTGCCCGATGACCCGCAGGAAGCTGAGATCAAGAAACTGCAATCCCACCTCATAAAGTGTGGCATCCGGAAACTGTGGCACAACGAACTGAAGGAGTACGGTGACGACTCACGGGCCAAGATCCGCCATCTGAAGAAAATGCTCTCCGATGCCGGCATGGATGGACGCTTTTCGGAGGCCAAGGCGCGCGAGATTAAAGAAACCAGGGAGTTGATGGCCGAGGCTGAGGCTGCGCAGGAGATGAACCGTCTGTGGGGGATGGGCGGCCGTGGGCGCGCGATGCGTAGCAAGGCCAAAACCACGAAGGAGGAAGAGAGTGAGGCCAGTGAAGGGGAGACCAAGGGCAATGGAGATGGCGGCGAAGACGGTGATGGTGGTAATGGCGCGGATGACGACGATGACGAGGAAGAAGAGCCCGTCACGTATGCGGCAAGGCGGAGGAGGGCACAGGCCGAACTGGCCTTTTTGGGAGACGACAGTGACTCGGATTAAGGTATGGCGTTCATGCTCCTGGTTTTTTGTTTGGGTCGGCGTGGTGCCACGGGTCAACTTTGGTGGTTCAACTACTTGTGAAGTGTATCACGGTGGCTTTTGTACAGTACTACTTCTGACGAATGTAACGACTTGAGGCTATTGATTCGAGATCTTAGACTAGGTCCGTATGGATATATGTCCTGCATTTAATCCGCCCACGCCTTGTACACAAATCTCGATCCGTACGACTCGCCCTTCTTAACCACGACCATGTTCTTCCACTCGGGCACGTTGCAGGCATTCACATAGCGACCGGGCTCGCAGCAGAAGCCACTCCGGGAACCGCGGGCAGGCTGGCCCTCGACGGCGGGAACGTCGATGTGCTTGCCCGTATAGAACTGGAAGGCGGGCTCGGTGCTGAGGACCTCCAGGTGGATGCCCGTCTTGGGGTGGTGGGCGGCGAGGTTGAGCTTCAGGGGCTCGTTGCGAGTGTCGATGGGAACCGAGGCCGGGTCGGTGTTGACGATGAAGCAGTTGTCGACGTTGGGCTCCTGGGCGCCGAGGGTGAAGGGCACGTCGGCGTCGATGCCGGCGTAGGGCTCCATACCGCCGAGGGGGATACTGCCATCGTCGAAGATGAGGTTCTGGTTGGTGGGCAGGGTCACGGCGGTGCCCTCGATGGTGGGCTCGCCGCTCAGGTTGAAGTACGAGTGGTTGGTCAGGTTGATGACGGTCTCATCGGCGCCGCCTACGAGCTTGGCCTCGTAATCCAGGGCGAGGATGATGGCCTGCTTGCCGTCGACCTGCTGGGTGCCGGTGGTGTAGACGATAGTGGCCTCGACGGTGCCGGGGTATCCCTCGTCGCCGTCCTCACTGACGAGCTTGAAGGCGACGCTCTCGCCGCCCTGGAGGCCGTCGACGCCGGGGACCTCGCGCAGGCCGACCGGGGTGGGGCCGTCCCAGACCCGCTTGCCCCAGCCGACGGTGCCGCCGTGGAGGTGGTTGGGGGCGTTGTTGACGACGAGCGGGTAGGCCTTGCCGCCGTTGAGGCTGTCGATCTGGGCGTTCTTGATGCGGTTGGCCCAGCGGCCGATGGTCTCGCCGAAGAAGGGCGTGTTGTGCTTGACGTAGTCGTCGGCGGTGGGGAAGCCCTGGACGATGTTGGTGCCGTTGACGACGAGGGACTGGATGATTGCGCCCAGGGGCAGGAAGGCGATGGGGGCGTCGGCCATAGTGAGGTTGTGAGCTGACTCTTGGTGGTGAGGGGGGAGTAGGTGGGTGTATATGGTTGGGTGTCTATCTGTTGTCAGTGGCAAGGTCACTTATAATCCAGACGGCGACGACGAGGGGATACGAAGAATAAATAAACAAATAGAAACCAAGCAAACACACCAAATATTATCCCGATGGTCGGAGACGCAGTGAGGTTTTAGCCACTTGTCGGTTTGGCGGGAGACTGCAGCTTAACTAACAGCGGGGGTTCATGACGGAGCTGCTGGATCCATCACGACTTCAGGCTAATTCGGGTGGGAAAATCAGTCAATGTGCCGCATGGCTACCCTATGGAATTCCACAGAAATCCCACACATGGCATGAGCTGTCGGTGCTGTAGCACCATGTCTGACACCAGCTCAACAAGCAGAGTGACGACAAACGCTGCGGGGTTGTCGTTGGCGGGGGCTCCTCTTTCGTGCAGCAATCCATCATGACGGCTTTTGGCATGATGGCGGATTGGCATGGCTTGACTGGTGCGGCTGCGGCATGGCCACGGCGTGCAAGGATGAACCATCTTGGACGGGATCGCGGGTCGATGGCCGTGCTCCGAACACCAACGAACAGAACTAAGAACTAGCCTAACCAGATGGTCGAAACCGAGCAGACTAGTAAGCGGTCTAGAGAGGAATTATTGAGGATTTCCTTTTACCTCGAGCACTGAGTGCCGCATGAACCGAGTTGGGAATGTATCCAAACGGGGAATATCGCCCAGCAGATGGACCCGGCTCCACCCACCGGGAAAATAGGCGCTACAGTAACAGGCCAAAAGTCTCCGTACACCTTCAAGCGTCAGACTACATAAAAAATGTCTACTAACATCGTTAAGCAAAGCGCGAGGAGGGTTGCCAGTCATAGTGAGAGTGTCCGTGAAGGCGGGAAGTCGTCTTAAACGCAAGCTTACAATAATGACCTTGCATTTCTTACAAGTTATAGCTTTCTAACACATACCCACTTGGTGAGGAGGGTTGGGTCATCCTTCGCCCTTATAAATCGCATAGTACCTCAATGATCTGGCAATACCCATGAGACTTGCCGTCTAGGTAGTTCTCAAGAGCTTATCGGCGGCACTCAGCAGACACGAATATGGCTGTCTCTCCCGCTCGACTGCTGTTGCGCACAGCCTCGGCACTGATGCAGCCACTCCCTCGGCCTGCGCGATCTATCTATTGGGTCATATCGATAACTGAGTAGGGAGTGTCGAACAAACCATCAACGTAAAACTGGGGTCACCTACCGCCGATTCCAATCCAAGTCAAGCCATGCCAGGCAGGGAAACTTTACATAGCATAGGTCTTGGACTAAACTCGCAGATGGACACATTCGGTCAGCATCAACTTCTGCACACAATCGAGGAACGCTGATGTAGATGCGTACGCAGTCAATTCTAGTGCAACAACAGAGTGGTATCTCAAACTATCCCAAAACCCAAACGCAATATTCCTCGCTTCCTTTTTGCTCTCCAAGAAATTACCATTCCAGCCGGTCGTCAGAGACGAGCTTGACATCGAAGCGCTCCTCGCCCTTCCACACCTTGCTCGCTGAGTTACATCTCGCAACAATAGTCCTCAAGTCGCTGACCATGCCACCGGGACCACTGGCAAACACCGTTGTCGGGCCCCGGACCGTGCCGGCCACAAACCCGTTGACCAGCTTGGCCAAGTTCGGGTGTCGGTCCTCATCGGCCTCTCCGTGGCCGATCTTGGCCACTGGCACATCGGTGCCGCAATCGCATCCGGCCTCCGAGTCTGATGACGAAGAGGCGACCTGCTTCGTGCTCGCACTGGTCTCGTCCTTCTCAAGCACTAAGGGGGTGTTGCCGGCGTCTCGTGTGGCGTAAATGTGGATCTTCAGGTTCAGGGCCTTCTGGGCCATACGTAGGAGGTCCATCTCTTCCCGAACCCATTCGGCATTGTCGGCGTGGCGGATGGCCCAGATGAGCTCCACCTTGCGGTCTCGGGAGACGGGCGATCGGGCAAGCTTCAGGAGAACCGGGAGCACGTATGTAATACCAGTGCCTCCAGCCACGCAGATAATGTTGGTGTCCAGGCCGACGTTGTCCATGATGCTCTCTCCGTATGCACCAGTGAGAATAACAGAGGTAGCCGTATCTCCTCCTGAGGTCTTGGCCTTGTTCGTTGCCAGCTCAGTCATTTTCTTGGTCTCGCCATTCTTTGCTCGCAGAATGTACGAGTGCTTCACGACGCCCTTTTCCACAATCGGCACATTCAAGGGGGTAAAGGGGTGTGATTGCCAAATGCTACTCTCGGTGAAGCAGAGATAGTAGTGCTGGCCGATTGCCCAGGGGTCCTGGTTGTTTTCGAGGTCAAGACGGATGACATCGCCATGCTCCGAATCGGGAAAGCGAGTGATGATAGCATGCGCCGCCCGGAAGCCCATGTTACCGGATGGTAGGTGGTGATAGTGGAGGTAGGCGGTTCTAAGGAAGCGGAAACCGCGGTCGACAAACCAGAACAGCAGGGAGGGCAGGAGAAAGCACTTGAGCTGCTTCCAGTGGCCCCAGCAGGCGCCGATGTAGACCATGGCCAGGATATAATGAGCCTTGCGGAAGAATTCATAGCCCGTCTTTCGAATAGCCCAGGGCGTGCTGAGAATGACCAGGATTGTCAACAGGAGCATGGCCACGATCCCCCAGATCATGTAAGTCTGTTTGATCCACTCCACGGAGACAGTGGGCTGGGGCTGGTACAGTTTGATCTCGACAACGCACCAGGCGATGGTGTGAAGACTGCTTTGGGCGAAAATAACGTAGCCCAGCCACCGGTGGAGGAAGTTGAAGCTCTGATACGGGACGCCGGTGATGAGGGAGAGGATGGACTCTCGGCTGGCCAGCATGATGGACAAGGGCGTCAGGGCGTACGCCAGCACGCCAATACGATCGGACCAGGGGCCGAGGGTAGAACGAGTGTTATATGCGCCGGGCGTGGCCTTGACAGGCGTGACCCATTTGCGGTAAGTAAGTCCGATAAAGCTCCAGATGGTCAAGTAGCCCACCAGGGAGACGAGGATGACGACCTGGAAACGAGTGGTGCGTCCAAAGATGGCGCGGACAGAGTCGGGGAGGAAGTACTGGCGGGAGGCGGCGCTGATGGTGCGACGGACCTTGGTCAGGCCGGCCTTGGGGCTGAGCTCGGGGGAGATGGGCGGGGACGACGGCCGGCCGACGTGCCGGGAGACGGCCCAGAGAAAGAAGATGGCGAGGAGAGTGGCCCAGAGGATGCCCGAGTAGAGCATGCTGAGGTCGTGGGCGTAGTAGACGAGGTCGAGGTACTCGCATGAGCCTTTGTCGTTGGTGCAGGGCAGGGCTCGGTCGGCGTAGCCCCAGTGCGGCTCGAGGGTGGTGGCCTCGCTCATGTTCTGGATGTGGCGAGCATCCAGCTCGTGAAGGGACGCCATGGCGAGAGAGGTATCGGTGGTGTGCCGTGGGAGGGGCGAACAACAATGTGGTGATGTTTAAGACAGCGAGAAGAGAGAGTAGTCGCAGTAGTTGATTATCACCCTCGCACTTACACGCGTGACGCAACCTCACATACACGCCAGAGCAGAGATGCAGGAGAAGCAATGATGGACAAACCCGTGCTCACCAACGGACGTGATGCCATAGAAATAAGACGGCCGCGAGTGGTCCCCCCACTGACCATTGATGGCGGGATCTCGCCATTGCTGCCCGTCGACCAGCGCCGGCGGCTTGGGACGGGAACCAGGCCGGATCAGGGATGAGTTTCCTGCAATACTTGCTCAGTCTCCACGTCTGAATCAAGCGACGTCGTAACGAGGCGACACTGATGAGACGAGGACCCGACAAACGGAGCGAGGGCCGAGTCAGGATGAACCGTGATGAAGTGTCCCAAGACTCGCAACTGGGCTCCGAATGGCTGCAAATGGCTCCAACTGGTCCCGGCCGGCTCCAAACCTCCAATTCCCGACCCCGGTTTGAGCAGGAATGAGCACGTTTTCCCGGGGTCCGTCAGTGGGGCCGTCGACTCTCAGATCCACCGGCTCCGCTCGCCAACTCTCGGCGCTGCGACGGTGCGACGACTCGGCCGGGTTCTCCAGCCCTCCACGAGCAGAATAGCATTAGAAACCAACGCTGAGAGCTCGATCGTTAAAAGCCGGCAGTTGCTCCGTGGTCACAATAAACTCTGTGGCGGCCGCCTCATCCTCCTTTCTTTGCTTTTGCTCCCGCCCCCTGCCACCCCCCCCTGGTGGAAACAACTCTATCCTTCTCACTATATTACACTT
>JABSTB010000395.1:0-25118 GCA_013756995.1 Neonectria neomacrospora
TTAAATAGCTTAAAGGGCAAGAAGGATTTTAGCCTTATTATTAGAGTCTAATATATTAAGTAGTTGGGAATTAATTAATTAAATAAAGAAGATATAAGGTGAGGGATTTTTATTGTACTTACTTGTCTGTTGCACTTGCTTATTATGTATGTTATATTAATTTCTTTTTCTCTAGCCTGGTTGGCTTTAAAGTTTATTTCTTCACTATTATATCTAACCTAAACCTATCTACCTTTTCTATTCTAAGCTTTTTATAAATACAGATATTAAGGTTAGAGAGAATGAGAGTTAAGTTTTAAGACTATAATATATATATATTAAAGCTCCAGACTCTAAATTCATATTGTGTATACTCAATGTTAATAATAGTCCTTTCATGGGTCAACCTTATACTCGGTGAACGTCACCCACGATCCATCACTCTCCTTGCCATCACCACTGCTATGAGATGTTGCATATATGCCCAATATTGTGCCCGTGAAATCCCTTGCTGTCATCTCTGCCGTATCTACTTGGCCCAACACTTCCCATTCGCTCTTGCCAGTGGTTGTTTGCACCTGGTATGCGAACTCATACACTCCGGTGCCGGCCGAGATTCTGAATGCTAAGGCTTCAGCCTCTGGCCCAATAGCCGCCGATGCCACAGTCGTATCAATTGGCGAATTGTTGCGCACACTCACCACTGCCGATAATGACGCTGAGTTAAAACTAATGGCTGCGTGTCGAAAGTCGTCCTTGTACACGGCTAGGCCGGCACGTAGTGACCTGTCCGATCTTACCTCTTTGACAGACAAGGTTGCAGTCACCAAAGCTCCCCCAAGCTGTCGCTGCCGCTGTCCAGTGAACGTTGCCGTGCCGACTGGAACCGTCAGATCGGCTGAGCTGGCACGGAGGCGCACCATCTGGCCATCACTCGACCACTCATAGTTCTCTGGTACGGGGCTACGGATGTAGCAGTCGACTACCCGGGGATCCCGAGTGAAACCAGCGCACTTCACTGGCGGTCCTGGCAGCTCGCGCTTGAACTCCAGCTGCGGGTGCTGAAGCACCGGCCACTGTTCTTCGCGCCACTCCACTGGGGTCAGGAAAGACTCTCGACCTAGGGGATACCGGGTGCCATCGCCGTATTTTCGAACACCAAGCACAGTCGCCCACCATTGTCCGTCCGCATCCTGAAACAACTCGCCGTGCCCCGCGTCTTGTATCAACTCATCCTTCCCCTCGCCCGTGAGGATCGGGTTGTACGGACACGACTCATATGGGCCCCAGATGTCGCGAGCTCGAGCAATTGATAGATGGTGATGTTCGAAAGTCCCGCCTTCCGCAACTAGAAGGTAGTACCAGCCGTCCTTCTTATAAATGTGTGGTCCCTCCGTGTAAATGCGCGAGTGACCCGGCCATATCTCCTTGATCTCTCCAATCCGTCGTCCGGTGACCAGGTCGATCTCCCACTGCTTGATGGTGCTGGTCGGCTGCCGTGTACGATTGAATCTCCATGAGCCCTGAACATACGCTCTGCCGTCCGTGTCGATAAAGAGACTGGGATCGATGCCGTAGAGGTCGACCGGGATTGGGTCGCTCCATTTGCCGGATCGGATATCGGTCGTTGTAATATAGAAGTTGGACGCTTCGAAGTCCGAACCTTCACAAGCCACATTGGTGCAAATGATGTAGAAGGTGTCGGCGTGGTACCGGATAGTTGGAGCGAAGAGGCCGCCGGCACCAATCATGGTGTGGCCATCGTCAAGGGGCACGGCTTTGGTGAGTGTCAAGGTGAGGTCGACTTGGCTTTTGCGCGTAATGGCGTTTCCTTAGGTCTCATGAGTCCCTTTATTCTTTTGCGCGAACAGGGACATCAGTTCCCAGTGAGAACTGGTGTCTAGACTCACGTACCTATGTGTGTCCATTTCCTGAGGTCTTTCGAAGCATAAATTGGAATGCCGGGAAAGATGTGGAATGATGATGTGACGAGATAGAATGTGCCACCCACCAGAACAACGGAGGGGTCTGGCGCGAAGCCCGGGATTATTGGGTTCTGGTACACGGCCGACAAACTTGTCCTTCCATTGTCGCCACTGTGTTCAAGCAACTGAGATGGAGACATCTTAAGAAGGAGTCAAAATCAGCGTTGTAGTAGAGCAGTGGATCAAGAGAAGGGCGTGAATGAGAAGAACTTAAGAAATAGATAATGAAGGGGAGGTCTCTTTTAGGATAATTCCAAGTTCGCCATTTCTTGTCAAGGTTACCCCCAGGTTTCAAGTCATCGGCTACGAGCTGCCAAGCTCCGCTGAGCCCCGCACGACCGAGAGCTATGACATCGCTGGCCGAATCATGTTACGGTTAGGGTACTGCATTTCGCCGGAGGGTGGAGGTGAGTTTCGCCGTGTGTGGATCAGTTCCTCCGGGATTGAGGTTAACAGTGAAATTACTAAATAATGACCGGAGCTGAGTTATGTCATGAGACACTCTGGCAAAGCTCATCCGACGCCTTTGAATCGAGCCTCGTCAAGATGTCGAATAAGACTTGGAAATCAGCCTTCGCCCTCGGTGCCACATGAGGCTCCATGCTCTGCGAGATCTGAAGCAAGCTCGCGCCAACCTGACGGATCTTCTCCACGCACGATTCTCCGTTGATTTGCAGTGCCTGAAATGGCGCGCCTTGGATACATCTCAACATGTCTCGGGCGATGTCCGTCTTCTGCATAGCTAAAAAACGAGAGTCTTCGCTAAAGCCGAGAAGACCAACGAAACCTAATTCAACGCCCTTTTGCAGGATGATCAGCCGGAGGCAATGGAACGTGACTTTCAGGTTTACATGTTGCGTCCAGAGACAGTTCCGCTGGTGCATGGCGGCAGCCTCGTCATGTAGCACGAGCTCGGCCTGCCGGGGACACTCGAGCCAGATTGGCATGTCGTCTAGGACGCTCCGGAAATTCAGCATTGAGTCTACAATGCTGGCTGTCTGGCCTTGGACTAACTCAGGAGACCTTGAAAGCCGTGCGGAGAATTCTTCCAGCAACCGCAAGTTCAGCAAGACGTCTGCAGCAGAGTTGAACAGTCGAGTGCTGAGATTAAAGCCTATGTTTAGGCATTGTGTGAATTGGAGAGTATTGTTTGCTCGCGTGATGTCCAGGAGATGTGTATCATTAGCTGAAAGGTACCGAAGGGAAAGTGGCGTGTCCAGTGTTAGATGGTGAAGGGAGAAGGGACGGGTGTTGAGGATGGCCGCAGATCGATCTCCCGTGTATAACTGCCAGAAAACGGTGCGTCGTAACTGTGCCTCGACAGGGTCGAGGCCGACGAGAGAGGCCTCATCGTAGAGTCGCATTTCCTGCGCTAGTCTGATTGCTTCACCCATGATGTACCACGACAATCGGACTTTTCCCATGGCGTGTATGCAGACGGAGTGGAAATATCGCGTGATCATGGAGCTTGCCTCAGGCCGCTCGATGTCTTGGTCGTGATACAGGCGGAGCATTTCTCGAGATGCAATAAGAAAATGACCAGCTAATAGCTCGCCGTGTGGAAAAATGTCAGAAGGTAGAAGGGCACTAACTGTGGCGCACATTGCAGTTAATAGTGTGAGAGCTCGCTCGTCGGACCAGTCTGGATTGTTGCCAGGGCGTGAAGCCCAAAGTTGATGGGTGTTAGTTGACGAGTGCGAGTTGTGAGACGCAGGTGACTGGCCATGATGCACTGACGGCAGAGAGAACTGGCCGCTTCTGAAAGTTCGAGCCCATATGGCTCTCATTGAAGCCTCGTGTACAAGAGGCGTTATGGGGAACAGATGCGCCAGGTACAGATCAATGCACTCTGCCATCAGGTCTTCTGCCACCCGACCGCTGCTTGCCGGAAGTAACTGGGTAAGTCGTGTCCAGATCTCTTCAAAAGCTCGACGAAGAGCCGCCCTAGAGACGTATGCTGAGATTGGAGCCACTATCCCTGATCGCATACTATCAGGGGAGCCAGCTGGTACCGATAATCCGGCCGGGGACTGTGCCGATGCAGCTATAGGTGCTGTGTCGAAAGCATCCACCAAGTCCCCAGTTGCTTGGCCACGGCTGTCGAGGTCCGCGGTGAGCTGCCCGCGGCTGCTTCCAGGGCCCTCTGACGACGGTGATGGCTGGTAACTCCTCGTACGTGGACCTCGCTTCTTGACAGGCCTGTCAAAAGTGCACCTGGCCGCACGTTTTCGGCAATTAGAGCACTCCCGTGAGTTTGCTTTGTCACCATCGCACTTGAAGCAGGATGAAAAGTCAGCTACATGAACCTGCTGGGATTTTTCGAGCAGGCAAATGCCCCATTCTGGGTGTAATGTACTAGAGAAACAAAACTTACCTTGGCCTTGATGTTCCGGCATAGATCGCAGGCCCTATCACTGATCGATTTGCGTCCCGGAGTATCATCCATCGGAACGTAGGTTGTTGTTAGTAGAATAACGGAGTAAATTCGTACACACGAGACAAGGACCTGGCCGGAGCTTTGAGGGAAGAAACTCGGAGGTTTAGTTGGTGCCAGTGATGGGCTGGCGAATCAGACGAGTTATTCCCCGGAGCGGGTCTCGTGACAAGCAGAGCCTGCCGGCGAAACCATTTTAATATTTTCATAGCCTAAATACGAGTCAGGGATAGTTTCGCCGGTTTCTCCGTGATCTAAGCCAAGCTTAAACCACTCCCCGGATTTGACTCCCATCCCACAACTCCCCGGATTCCATGTTTCTGGGTCGCCCCAATATCCTTGTATAAGTATGAGCAGCGATCCGGCCTTGATGCAGTTGAACTCTTGGATAAACCACGGGTGGCTTCGAGAACACTCTGTCTAATACTATCCTTTTACTTCACGATGGCCCCTGGCGCCGCCAAAACCACGAAGCAGATTGGTTCCGCCATAGACACTGCGAAACTACCCCCATTCTACAAGCGCAAGAATGGCATTCTACTGTACTTTCTCCTAACTTCCTCCATGTTGTCTAGTTTCGCGAGTGGCTTCGATGGGGTACGTCCACCTTCCCCTTCCCTTTCTCCCGATTTTTTTCATGCCTCCTTTTCCTCGTATGCTGGAAGAATGGAAGCATGGAAGGATAAACCACCCGAATACTACAGAACTCTAACAATGCCTCTAATAATAGTCCATGACCAATGCCATGCAGTTGCTGGACAGATGGCAAGAGAAGTTCGGGCACCCAACCGGCTCAGCCCTCGGCTTCTTTGGTGCCTCGACGGGCATCGGCGGTGTCATTCCCTTGATCTTCCTGAACTGGCTCGGCGACAAGATCGGACGACGATGGCCGACTGTAATTGGCGGAGTGTTCATCATCACCGGTGCTCTCATCCAAAACTTCTCACCAAACCTGGATACTTTTATCGGCGGGAAGATCGTGCTGGGATTCGGCGTGACGACCGTCCAACTTGGTGCCCCAGTTTTGATTGCCGAGCTCAGTCATCCCAAAGAACGAACAATGGTTACCACGTTCTACAATACATCTGTGTATCTGGGATATGTGGTCGGCGCTTGGATTACATTCGGTGTCACCAACCTCGACAACGACTGGCAGTGGAAGATCCCTACGCTTCTCCAGATGGCCCCATCTGTTTACCAACTGATCCTCATAGGATTCAGCCCAGAGAGCCCCCGCTGGCTTATTGCCCACGGCAAAGAGGATGAAGCATACAGGTCTCTTCTCAAGTGGCACGGTGACGGCGATCCCAATTCGGAGCTCGTCGCCATCGAGTTTGCCGAGATCAAGGAGGCACTCGAGTACGAGCGCGAAAAGAACCTTACGTGGCGCGACTTTTTCAGCTCTATCCCGAACTGGAAACGTATCGGCATCTGTATCGCCATCGCAACCTTTTCGCAGTCTAGTGGCAACCTTTTGGTGTCAAACTATCTGCCCCAGATCCTAAAGGATACCGGCCTCAAAACCACATTCCAGAACACGCTGGTTAACGGCATGTCGACTTTGTGGTCATACATTGTTTCGATCGGCGTCACACTACTTATCAATCGATTCCGGCGCCGTACGTTCTTCCTCGTCGGTTCTGGCGGCGTATGTATCGTCTTCATCGCGTGGACTGTCGCATCGCAGCAATACATCGAGAAGGGCTCTGTCGGGGGCGGACGCATGGTCATCGCCTGCATCTTCCTGTTCCAGGCCTTCTACTCCATTGCTTGGATGAATCTTCTTGTCATGTACCCGTTGGAGATTTGCCCGTACCACATGCGCGCTAAAGCGTGGTCACTTGTGCTGCTCATCGTGTACACGGCGCAGATCTTTGGCAACTATGTCAACCCCGTGGGGCTTGAAAGCATCGGGTGGAAGTTTTACATATATTATTGTGTTTGGGTTTCCATCATCTTCGCTATAGTGTACTTCTGCTTCCCCGAAACACAGGGCCCCACCCTTGAGGAGCTTGCCACCTTGTTCGATGAACCCCAAGAGAAAAAGGCCGGTATGGTTGGTTTGCAGAAGAGAGGGTCCTTTGCAGAGTCAGTGGGCGAACACAAAGCTCCCGAGACATTTCACTCGGAAGTAGGTGAAAAAGCTTAAGATGGAGCCTGTTCTATGAGGGTATACTAGCTTTAGATAGCTTAAAGCCTGGGTGTGACGGTTAGGTTTAACCTAGGGGTATAGAGTAGGTCCAAGGTGTGAGGTATATAATCTAGTAGACTAGGATATTATAGGGAGTAATGTAAATCATAGTCTAGTAATATATAACATGTCGTTTTATATACCCATCTATATTAATAGATAAAGAACTTAAAGCTTATATTTAAACTATGAAATCAACCTAGACACTCTAGATCAGCTTCGAGAAAGGGGTAGTTATCAATTGACCTAACAGAGAATCCGTCACTTACTTCTGCTTATGCTTCTACCTGTGCTTCAGTCGCCCTCGTCTACACCAGCATGCATCCATTCATCCTTAAAGTTGTGGGATCAACATCAGCGGCGCCGGCTCACTCTTCGATCCGCTACCGCTCCAAAATGGCCTTGCGCCTCCCTTCAATCTCCGACGCCCACGGCATCCTCGTCTTCTTCGGCCTGGACGCAACTGCTATTGCCTGCTCCAGAAAGCGTATCGGGAGAGTGCTCTGCTTGTGCAGCGGCCGGTGCGCAGGACCTAGCCTACCAGGGCTACTTCTCGTGCAGCCTGCAGCAAAGGCTCAGGCTGGAGTTTTCATACATCGTTGGCCTGCATCCCGATATTCTCAGGTTTTCAGGTACTCACGAAGGCGTTTAAAGTGTGGTTAGTCGGCAGGAAGCCAGTCGGGGTCGGGTAGAGGCTAACAAGTGTCTTCTGAATATATTACAGTACAGTCTGATGTAATAAGAAGGCGAGGCGTCAGTGTAGTAAATCAGATAGTATAGATGGTATTATGATTGCATAAATTAGTGGACTATTGCTTGAAGCTGCGCTAACATGGAATCTACTAGCACATAAACTATCACCTGTGCTCAGCATGATATTATAGACCACCACTGCTCCATAACACTATTGATTGCTCGCATAAACACCAGACGTCACGCTTCAGCTGTGAACTAGTCATTCTAGCCCACCGCATGCCTAGACGGGACTTTCCCATGCCCTTTAAAATATGTTGAGGCGAGAGGGATGTTACTACGAGCTTGCTGAACCACTCACTGCGAGAGATGCAAGAGATGCATTTTTGCCATTATTTCTCACACATCTTCCACTACAAGATATGAAAGGCATTCTGCCATGCCTACGATTCGAGTTTTCGAAAAACTGAGCCATTGTTCATTTTATCCCGGTCTCACACAAGTGCGTCAAAGTGATATTGACAGCGAGCCAAGCCCAATCCTAATCCTAAGCGATATGATCAAGGGCTTCAAGGCTTTCTTTCTTTAGGACGTTAGAGTTGAACGTTGACTCGAGCAGCAAACAGTAGGTTTTGAAATCCTATCAGGAGCTTTTGCAAAAAGGAAGAGGCGGCTGAAAATAGACCCAGAGAGCCAGAGAAGTGCGCCAAAGTGTCCTTGATATGACTTAGGTTCTAACATATTCACGTCCACAGTGTACCAAATAGGTGACTTGCACATGAGCAATCAATTAGCCAAGTTTTGAAGTGCTGGTAGACACCCATGATCAACGAAATCGCGTAGAAGATTTCATAAACAACCTCTTTTCTCCAACTAGAAGGATGGTTTTTGTTACATTCTATGAACTAATGCTTGGTTTGCCACTCTGCAGCCATCTGGTCATTTATTACGCGTCAAGGTTTGGTTTTGGTTGGGAATGCTTCACCGACTTATCATTCCGGCTACAGCACATTATGCCAAACAACGGGTTGCAACGACAAAGAGCACAAGAACGGAGCACTGCCGTTGCATTCAAATGGCACTCAGGAAAGCCTGCATGGGTGTTGCGCGTACTTGGTCGGGAGGTATGTGAGATGCTCATTTTATTATAGCGCAACGGCTTTGGTCTTCGCAGGGATTGCATTAGCAGGAACCTCCAAGCGAGGTATTTAGCCTTTGCTTGCCATCCTACAAACCCGACAGATTCTCTGCACTGTCCAACGGAAGTCACCGCTAAGAGATACAAATGAAGATAGGAATGACGGCTCGCCATCACGAGAAGACAGCGATCCAGGATGCGCTTCTTCCGCGATCTTTACTGCTGTGCGGAGAGTATCACTAAGCTGTTACATCTCTGCTATTGAGTTAGGCTATTTGCTCCCAGATAGGTACAATTGGCAAGCTGTAGTTTCATGGACGCAGTACAACAACTATGGAGGGGATATTATATGTTATTCAGGTCGAAATAACTGTGCGAAACCGATTGTTTCATGCTAAAATATGCATCCCTGCTATTTACTAGCGTATAGAGATGAATCCCCCATTTTCGTCCTCCCACTAGCCACAACCTCTTCCCTCTTCTCGTCTTCTCAGCGTTCCAAAATGCCCCTTCGCTCGATGAATCAGCATTAGGTGCCCAATGCCAGTCCCGCCACAGTTCTTCTACTTCCAGTGTAACTTCTCCATCCGTTGATAGTAGCTGGCGTCCGTCTCTCCATGTTCCTTTGGTGTGTCGACCGCCTTATTGCAGAGCGGGCGGCATACGCCAACAGCATTGGTCATTGCTCGGCTACACCAGTTGTCAACCCTAGAGCGGTGGCAGACGTCGCACTGGTCATGTGACTGCCGTCTACAGTCCTCAGGGTGGTAACAGCCATAAGAGGAACAGTCCCGGGGCTGCCTCCTCGTTAATGAGGTGCCGATGTCGTAGGTCACCAACCAATCACCGGCGGGCTCATGTTCAGGTAGTTTGAGTTTCGGGTTGAGCCGGTTGATTCCTGCCGCAAACAACACCCTGGCATAGGGGGGATCGAAGACGAATACCGTTTCGTTAGTTAGAGTGTTTCTCACTTCCGCCGTAGCCGAAATTTCGTCGATCCAGATGACCTCGTCCGGCTCGCCCGGCACAGTTGCCCTCTCGATGTGTTCCTTTATATGCTGTGCAGTCTCAGGATCGATCCGGGTATCGATAAAGTACAACTGGTTTGCGCCCGCCGCTGCCACGTATGGAGTATCTGGCGCCACAACCCGGAGGCCGGACCATGTGTCGATAACCTGTGGCACGTAGTTGCCCCGATACTCCTCTTGGAACGTTGGCGAACCCTCGCATAGTCGGAATGGGTTCAGAAGCAGAGCGAATAATAGCGTAAATAGCATTGCGGTATAGGGACGATTTGCTTATGAATTCTTGAGGATGAGGGAAACACAAGACCCAGGCTTCTGCCGATTGATCAAAAGAGAATATTTAATATGAAAATAGTAATGCAGTTAATTCAATAGAAAATTGCTCCAAAAGCATATCTCTTCTCCCCTCTTGTCGATGAGAGATTCAGGCTCCATATATCTTCCAAGAGACCGAAGGGACGACGGTGAAGTCCGACTCATCCACAAGACAATTGCCTTTGAACGGGTAACCCGGCCTCGCCTCAATGCAGGTAGAGGTCACAGGTGATAAGAGGCGCAAGCCAGGTGGGAAGGTGTTGGCACATGCCCGCAATATTCAGTACCCCTCACCCCCTTTACCTTCGTATCATGCTTAAGACAACTCGCTACGGGCAGTCCTCAGGCCGGGAGATGGCGTGGTGAGGCGGTGAGAGTCTTTCTTCCCCGGATGCTGCCGTGTTGGTGAAGCTCGGGGCGGGATAACGGGCGAAGGCAATGCAGTGGCATTCTCACGAGCTAACACGGGTTGCTGGGAAAATGAAGCCGAGTTCCGGTTTACACTCGTAACTTAAGCTTCTTGGGAAATCTGATTCGATCGTTGATCATCACCTTCAATGCCTAAGAAGGAAGGTGCACTATTACATCGATATCAACGAGGATGCAACAAACGACTAGTCTGTTGTGATAAGTTCGGAATAATGGCCGAATACGAGAAAGCAGGGTGTCCATCGTCAACCAACAACCAACAACCAACAACCAACACAAGCTTTCGGATCGAGCGGCGCAAGCTTTCGGATCGAGCGGCATAAGCTTTCGGATCGAGCAGCACAACTAGTAACTTTACAGGCATCCGACCGTCCAATTTCAGGTGGTGCGGAACGTTTTCTGGCATGGTTGGTAAGGGGCTGACTACGACAACTTGCATTGCCGCCTTATCTAGCGGGTGACTCTCGGCCAAATACGTACCATGAGCGAATTGCATAGTTCCCGCTTACGCTCCTCTCAGCTTTGTCAAGGTCGAAAACGATGTGGGCGCTTCTTGAGAAATGAGATGGGAAGCTGGTACTAGAGGAGTTGATATGTTGCAATTGGTGAGGAGGGTTAGACGTTAAGCTTAAGGGGGTGTGGAGGCGGTAAAGAAGCACAATCCCAACTATATCGTCACACTCGACACCCGTCTCCGATTGTTATAACATCACATTGGGCAAGTTTGGGGTCATTGGATATGTTGAACCATCTTAGGCAGGGGAGGCTAAGAGGCGGGTGCGATGGGTTGTCTTACTCGTGGCGAACCTAGCGTCTGGCGTGAAGAGGGAGGAGAGTTTGAGCCATTCGCGGTTGCCAAGGTAGACGGGCCAGCCTGTGAAGAGCTCGGACACGACGAGACGAGCGCGGAGTTCGGTCTCGGAGCCGTTAATGGGAGAGTAGTAGTGATGGGTCAAGTCTGCACTGGTGGCCATGATGGGTGAGATGGCGAGGGGAGATGCCGAGAAGAGTACCGGGAGGTATGATGAGGTTGAGATGAAGGTGGACTGAGCGGCTTCTATTTTATCTGCTCGTATACGAGATAAGAATGTGATTGTCTTGAGCTCTCATGAACAACAGCAGGTATTGAAGCTTATAGGGTTAGGATTGTACTAGAGCAAGCCTTTCAATATTCTAAGCATTTCAGCCAAACATGAGGTTTTGCGATTTCATAGCTAAGTATCCTGAACATGCAAACGTATGCGATTGATGTGTCTTTTAATTGCCATCTACACATACCAACCATCCAAACGGCCACGATTGGAGAGACAACCCAACGTAACCTCAGCAAGCTTTCGGCAACACACATAAACATCTAGAATATAATAAAATACGCTGCGCATTTCTCTAAACTAGTTTGACTTCAGAGATCTTATCAAGATCGTCAGGGCCAAAGGCTTTTCGTCCACACAGGAAAGACCCGATCCTTCTGAATGTCCCCATCTCAGAACCCGTTGGTTCAACAATGAGTGCGAAATATGTCGGATTAGCGTCATCCTCAGTGGGGGCCGTTCGTACCAAGATCAGAGCAAACAACTGCATGGCGCGGATCTTATCCGCCGATACTTGAGAATTCCGGTCTATCACATCAAATCCCGCGTAGCACCCTTCGTCACCATCCAGAGTCCGAAGAAACATGTCTTCCGTCGGTCCCTTGGCGTCCGAGAGGGTGAGAGGCACGAGCGGCGCCTTGAGTCGAAGCCAGCCGTTCTTTACTTTGCCGAATGGATTGTCTCCGTCAACTTCAACGTGCGAATCAATCACTGTGGCGAGATAGTCGTTTCCAGAGAAGCCAGTTACGGCGACACCGTCCACCGAGGCCCACGACCACGACGGAGCGCGGTACTCGTCGTTGGGCGGCGAGGAACAATGCAGCCCCTGCCAACAAATTCCCTCGACTATATTGGTTTTCCAAATCCCGGCAAGATACTCGTCCTGGAGCAGTTCGTGGTAGATACGCGCAAGGCTAGACATGGCAGGCAGCTTGTCCGAGGCACACGTCAGCTTCCTCCTGCCGTAGCCCCAAAGGAGTAGGTACCACTGCTCGAGGATCCTATTAGAGGACCTCTTACTTCTCGGCTTCCCGGTAAACGATTTTTCGGTCATCTCTGTCTTGGTCTTGTCTAACGCGTCGTAGGCGTACTGAAAGCGATCGGGTAGTGTGAGGCCGGTTTCTGTTTGAATTCCCTCGATGCATTCATAATACACTTGGTGCTTCGCAAAGTGGAGGATTCGTCGAGAGAGGACGCGCTCTTGGAAGCTCCAAGCTCGCTGCGTGAGCGGCTCATCCCTCATATCAGTGTGGTACTGCTTGATGATCTCCCTGCCGAGCGTTAACGGGTACGCGAGAACGGTGCCGCTCGTTTCGCCTGATGTGTACGGGAGCTCTATAGTTCTTGGGGGGTTTCGAGAGAAGAACAGACCGCCGTCGCTGCTATCGACGCCCGTGGCAGCGACGGTAAGATAAGCGTTGGTGTAGACCATAGCCATTTTTGCAGATTCTCGCTCCCACTCGTGAATCTGATCCTGGCAGATGCAGAGACTGTCAATCCAGATGTATCTCACTCCAAGTTGCCTCGATAAGGCGATGGCATCTTGAAATGTCTTGGGCAAAGTTGACACATCGATGCCCTGTTTTCGCTCCGCTACTGTCGCCTGTATTGTCGTGTACTGCTTGGTGCCAATATCCCAGCAGTAGCTCAAAGCGATATATCTCTCCTGGTCGTCGACGGTAGTTTCGGCCAGTTTCACAGAGTTCCCAGACTTTTCGTCGCCGACGTCGATGACACGAGTTGGCATGGTTCGATCGTGCTGGGCGCAACGGTCATGCTTGTCACAAGCGGCCACCCAACCACGAATACGACTTAAAACACTCTCGTCTGGAGTGTCACTGATTAGGTGACCCTTCATGATCTCGGCTAAGGGGCCATCTGCGAAGAGTTAGTCTCAACGTGAAGGTCGTTCGTAGACGAAGCAAAACGGACCTTGTTGCGCACAGAATGCGATGGCGGCGACAGGCACCACCTTTACGCCCGGCTCCCACGAACAATTCGTGAGAACCCAGATTCCGTCTTGGCCATCTGGGCGCTTGGTGACCCATAGATCGAATGTAAGATGTGCGCCCTCACCGATTCCCAGCTCTTGCAACAGCGGCATTTCCTCTTTCTCAAAATCAGATAGAACACCATCTGCCTGCGCCTCAATAAGGTGGCACAAGTCGCATCCTTCTTTCGCCGCGCGCCTCAGGCTCTCCAGGTCTGGATGGTGCTTGAACCCCAAGGGCTCTGACCTCTTGGACTTTGGCACGATCAGGTGCTGGAGATGTGCGTGACCGCTGACGGTTCGCATGTAATTCTCCTCTGGGAAGTCTGGAAGCGCCTCAGAGGACATGGACTCGCAAAGCGCACATAGAAAGGCCATTATTGATGTATAGATATATCTGTTGGCGAAACGTGTTGTGTTGGTGAGGGGTATAATATCGATGGCGCAGCAGAGAAGACCGTCTTTACGTGCACCGAAGAGATTGATTGATTGCTTTTATCCTACGCGGTTGTAATCGTCTAAACGATTATGCCCGGATAACAGGGTCCGGCGAACAGCCGAAGCCCCTGTGATTAGTGTTGATCCGCGGTGCCCTACTTCGCCAATGTCAACAACGCTGACCAGCTGTCCCCAGATTTCCCGCTTTTCTATTCCCTGACTGTCACGGGCCAGGGCCCATATCCTTGCGGCTGTGCCGCAAGACGTACTTAGCTCGTGCGTCAACCAACAACCAACACAAGCTGTCGGATCGAGCGGCATAACTAGTAGCTTTACAGGTATCTTACCTTCCGTATTAGGCTGCATATAGCGAATGGTGATGTTGGTGGGGAATGGGGTTTCAGCAGATTTTCCTGAGCACGAGGCGACGTCGTGAAGATTGGCGATGCAGACGGACTATTCGAGCACTTCCTCATTGACGTACAGATGGGACCACAGCTGCGGACATCACGCACCAAGCAGGCAATTTCTTCAGTCCAGCTGTTTGTTCAGCGCTGTCTACTCGGCCTGGTGCGTGAGAAGTGGGAATGAATGCAGTACGACAGCATGTGGGAGGCAAACCGCAAGCTGTTCCTGTCCCCGGAGAACTGGCTTGACCCGACACCGCGTGGCGACAAGAGCCATTTGTTCGAGACATATGTGGCCCGTCTGATGCAGAATGACCTGAGTACCGCGACCTTCCTCGGGGCGGTTAAGACGTACGTGTACGAGCTCAACGACATCTCCGCCCTTGAGGTCATCTCGTACTTGCACGAGCTGCGGTCCGGCGCAGACGTTCTCCATCTTTTTGGCCGGACACGTGTCGCGCCGTACGCTTAATATTACTGGATGCTCACAGTTCTGCGGCCGGGCGGCAACCTCTTCTGGCGGCCGTGAAAGAAGATCGACATGGACATTCCCTCGGTCGACTCCGAATGGGACGGCTTGCGGCTAGACTCTGCGGGCGCATGTCTCCTCCCTCCCGCTGCTTAACGGAGGACGGCTGTACTTGTTCATGCCGCATATGGTTCCTACGATATGATGGCCCTGCCCGCTCCCGAGAAGCCAACCAGAGGCGGAGACAGCGCCAAGTCGTGTACAGTCGTTGCATGGGTGCCGTCGGCCCTCGACACTCATATCGACACAGCAGGCAATAGAGAAAGCCCACTCGGCCAAAATCTCATCCGTTCCCTCACCTGGACTCTGGAACCCAGCATCGCCGGCCAATCCTTCACCGGACTCGTCCTCAGCGTCAATCGCGACGACGGCTCGAGCCTCCGCTACTTCAACGTGCTTAAGACAGACGTCCTTAAAACATGGTGGAGCGCCGGTAAGCTGCGCAAAGGCATGGAACTAGCCGTGCTGGACCATACCTTCTCCTACCGGCTGATGGAAGCCGCTGCTGACCACGTCGATCTCCTGAGGAAAGTCTTCGATACGCTAGCTGCCTCGGTCGCCGCTCAAAGCTAACACCGCCGTGGTTCTTGATACATACACGACAACTGAGGTAACCATCCCAGTCTAATCGGAGCAGGCGGAACCGTGTTGGCGCTTCCAGTTGTTCCAGGACATCGCGGCGCAGATCGCCCGGACGAAGGAGGAGGGTCCGTCGAAGATGGAGGACCTGGCAACGCTTCTTGGGCTGGCTGTTCTCAAACACCAGTCTGACGGCAGCATGACCCGCGCGGCAGCTCGCGGTCGTCCCAGGCAAACAAGAAATCAGTTGTCCTCAAGTACGCCTAGATCCTAGTTGCTAGCGGCGACGTGCACTTCCGCAAGGGCACGCCCGAGAACCTCCCCTCGCTACGTAGCGCACCGTCAAAGCTACTCACGTACTAGACCCTGAGCCGCCCAAAGTACCACGACTACGCTGCCTCGGGTGCGTCTTCAATCGACGAGGCGTTCCGGGCGAACCGTGTCCCCATCCCGTCCGTGGCCATCACCTCTGGCGCCTTCTTGACTTGACGGCTCGGGCTTTCGGGCGAGCTCCGCCACTTCAACTACGATTCCATCGGCGATATGCTGCTGCACGTGTAGTACACGGCGTTAGTGGGAGGTGCCTGTCTGCGGATCGCGGCGAACGGGGCCATGCTAGCGCGGGCCGACCCCCCTAGGGAGCTAAGGCTCGCGATGACGGCTTCTACGCCATCTAGGACCTCAAGAGCGACTTTGCGAGCGAGTGGCATGGCTTCGACACGCGGTTGGCCGCGTTGAAGGAGGCCAAGGACACGGAGAGTGACGCTATCATGGGGCTGGGGGATTTGTGAGGCTGATTACCCTACTAGACATGCCGGGAGGACGCTGTCGAGGTACGGAGTATATCGTTGGTGTCTAGCAACTCGACACTGGTCGACGGCATCAGCGTCTCAGCCGCAGACCAAAAGTGGGATGCTGGAGATGTGGGTGGACGGAGACTACGGATGTGCAAGGGCCTACAGACGCAGAGCTTGAGTGGATAGGAAATCAAGGCGACGACTGCTGTACTGGAACAAGGGGCTTTGGATACTATGCATTTGATCATTCGCGATGTCTTGGTTTTGAAGAAGCCTAAGACACCTTGAATCCGACTCTCGGAGGAAGCGGCAGAGGCGTATATCTCGGGTAGCGACAGCCATTTTAATCTAAAACATGATTTACATTGACGGGATGACTTTTATATAATTAACAGAGGGGGGCCTTGTATAGCTGACTGGTTGGTCGATCAGTCAACGCGTATCATTTTGCTGTAATCGGATAGCGCCCATTCAAACACTGACGGCTGTAGCGCCGGCTTTTACAAGAAAAGAGGAAACAGCAGCAACTTCTTAGGGTAACAATGCGGGGGTACAAGGGCCTTCAGGTTCCTCTGTCCTATTCCAGGGTCCAACTGAACTAAATGTCCGTCTCACCGTCCGATCCATGGCTTGTTAATAATTTTGAATGCAGCCGACTTGGTTTCATAGGTCACAACGGCTGGAAGTGCTACTTGTGCTAATACGGAAAGATTGACTTGGTTTGGAGGCAATGTCTGTATTTAGTACATGTATCCACCCCATGCATGATATGTACTGACAGTCGCATGTTGAACGACAAATTGGTTCAGCTTCTCACGGATCCTATCAGATTCTCTTCATATAGCGATGTGGAGTAATCATCCATAGCCTTGGAGAATTAATCTTTCCAACAATTGTGACCTGTATTGCCTTGCCTGAACCGGCCCAGCCGAGTCGAGCTGAGCCTCCTAATGCACACTTTCGCGAATGATGCAGCCTTTGTGTATGCAAGAGAAGCCGTCAATATCCGTCCGGCGGGGTCGCATCCTTGTCAGTCCCGACAAAATGGACAAGTGTTGCGTCGCAAACATTCCGCAATGACATGTGCCATCGCTACCACCAGCCCACTCGAAACTACAGCCTACACAACGCCAGCGCTTACTCCCGGGCTATATGCCGAGAGGCTGAATGTAATTTCAAACGCCAAATCGTGTGGGTATGCTTCAGTGCTTCAGGGCGATGGGAGGCCTGGAATGGTGTATGATGCCAAACGGAAACCAGGAGCATATCAATGGTGAGGAAACGAAAATGGTATAAAATTATCCACGGAATGCTATCTGGAGGATGGGAGCGGAAAGCGCATGCTATGGCCGTGTGCTCACTACTATCATTGCGAGTCACTTCTCCGTCTATCCGCCTACCCAACCATTCTATTCCTCGGGGTTTTATCTTCATAGGCCATCCACATCCGCCGGTCACAACTCAGCCTAGGGAAGTAAGCTAACAAGGTAGTAGAGAAGAGGAAGAGGACGAACCATACCGCTCCTACCCCATGAGCCTATCAATCAATCTCTTAAAAAGGGCTGATGATGATGAGAATTGTGAGAGTGAAAGGATCCATGTTGTTGGTGGTGTGAAGAAAGATTGTTCAATCTTATTCGTTGTGGAAAGGAAAATTGAATTCTAGCTTTGGTTGATGTGGAATCTGATGAAAAAAGGGGCTGAATAGGATGCGAGCATGCTTTTATACTGCCATTGACGCTTTATAGATCACCACACGCTAACATTTACGACGACTAATTTACGTCATGAGGTTTTTACACTCATGGAGATCGACATCTTTGATCTGGCTGTGCGTCTTTCCTCTCTGTCGTCTTACGTTCTCGTCATCATCTTATGCTTTTGACGCCTAACGCCTGACACCTTCACCCATGCGGAATAGACTGACCGTGCGGCCTTTTTCTCATTTGTCTTGCGGTTTTGCTACGAAACTTCTTGAACCAACGACGACTAACTACCACCTTATTGAGGTGAATTAGCTTGACCATGTGGTGTTTTATCATTCGTCTCTCGTCTTCTTTGGTTGCCTCGGTTCGCATGGCCACTCCAGACAGAGGTTGGACAGTTGATGCAGTGGGAATTATCATTAAACTGAATGTACCTACCTTGTTCACCACTCAAAAGGATGGGCTGATTCCTTGAGAGTCCGCGACCCTTGGGAGATCCGAGATGCAACCACCTTAAGAACGGTGCACGTTGAGGGCGAACTAACCGACTTGGTGAAGTCCTACGACGCAAGGCGAACGTGCAGAGTATAGGGCCTAGCTAAAGTTTGGTTAAGTGGTAAGCAGGGGTATTAATACATTTCCCGCCCGCCAATGCAATGTGGGTGTAAGCACTGTAAATACATTACCTCCGCACACTCCTGTCCCTTCCGCCCAGAATCAGCCGGTATGAAGAACAGGCTTCATTCTTCTCTTGTATCAAGCATCAAAAACTCGAGCATCAAAGCATCAAGCATCCCATAACCACATTACTGCTTCCACGTATCAAGATGTCACCTACCTCTCTTGATCTCGCAACCTTCGCCCTCGCGGCCTCTTTTCTCGTAGCCGGCTACCTCACTTTCGCTTGCTGGACACCTCCAAACCCCAATCCTTCAGACCCTATCGCCGCCCTCCCACAGGATAGTGTTGGAATCGGTGCCGGCGCCATCCAAATCAGGCGCCTGATTACTCTATCCCTCTGGGCCTTGCACACTCTCCTCACCGTCTTTTATCCCTCACCTCCCGCCATGCTCTGCCCTAACCCGGAAAATCTGTCAAGCTCCCTATTCACGTGGTCAACTTACACCACTGTTGCGTTGATGACTATCGCAACGGCAGCACCGATTAGATTACTCGCCTTCAGGCATTTGGGGCAGAATTTCACCTTCAGACTGGCCAAGCCGAACGCGTTGGTGAAAAAAGGGTTGTATGCGTATGTGCAGCATCCGAGCTACCCAGCCAATTGGCTGGTTCTGGCATCCAATGTTGCGTTGCTGTTAAGGCTGGACGGTGTCTTGGGGTGCGTATTGCCGAGCTCGGTGGTGAGATGGGGAATGGGGAGTGGCGGTGTCGGGGTGTGGCCGGCACTGATGATTGGGCTGGAGGTTCTAGGGCTCTTGGGGATATGGGTCAGGGTCAGGGATGAGGAAGCCATGTTGAAGAGAGAGGTTGGGAAAGAGTGGGAGGAGTATCATCAGAAGACGAAGAGGTTCATTCCAGGGGTGGTCTAATCACATAAGGGACGACAGCTCCTCAGCTCTCGCCTGACTGACGGAACACTCTTTCTGGACTCCTGGGAGTCTCACCGCGGGCTCAATTTATCCTCTGGCGCTGACAATTAAGGCTGTAGTGCTGATGGCCTTAGCAGATGTCTCACTTCGGCAGAATCGGCCAGTTGCCTCATTGGCTTTGAAATTACAACCCAGAAATTCTTTGGCGCCGACCTTCCCTGCCATATTTTCAGCATTCAAGTTGAAACATGTAGTTGTGGCGTCGTGCACTATTGTCCCATATTGGCACCGCTCGACACTAGTTCCTACTACGGCATGCCATGCGAGCCAGTGTCCAAGAATAGTGTACTCCGGTTGCTTCCTGCAGACAGTCTCTCCTTTTAGCACTATGACGTGTACATTTCGGTAACAAGATAGCTACGGACTAGATGTTGCCTCGTTTTCGAAGACCGTTCTATTATTAACTCTACTATCTAAATAAGTCTGGTTAGAGTTCCATCTCATGTAAAATTAGTATCAAGTCTTGAAATAAACCTTATAACATACAACCACCTATAAATTCTAGCTAGGAGTGTCTTTTTCCTGGTGAGATTTGACATTAGTATACATGAGCTATCCTTTAAGCTTAAAATATTAGTTTACTTGTTTAAATAAAGTTAGGTCGTCTTTATACCTGGAAAGTGTTAAAGATAATAAAGTCGGGATAATTATCCCTATAGACCTATAATAGATCTCCAGCGTCCTCTAAGATGAATTGACAGTTGAGCACTATCAACCCTTCTACATCAATCAAATCGTAGCATCATTAAATGCGAGTTATGTACCACAGCCACAACTTGGTTGTCCATTAACCAGTCTGCTACAACCTGCTGATGCAAGAAACTTCCAGTGCCGCGTGGAACACACAGCACTCCCCGGCCGTCTTTCATCATCCACGTCCCATCGTTGGCGTACTCTGCCCATAGCTTTTGCGAGTTCCTGACGGGAGCAACCGGCCCATCGCCAGTCCCGGCGAGAGCGTTCAAGTCCAGTACCCCGTGACCGATGCCCAGTCGTGGGCTAGACCCCGGCTCAAAGCAAGGAATCTCAGGGCAGGCAGAGTCCAAGCGAACGCGGTGCAGGCATGTGCCGTTCTTCAAGTCCCAGAGGAAAAGGAGGTGGTAGCACCCGGCGAGAACGCCGCTTGGGCTAATGGTATTGATTGAGCGTTTGAATCTGAGATGTCTTCCCCTTCGTATTATCCCTAGTTGTCCACGATTATCGCTCTCTCAAGCTCGCCGGTAAGACCATCTCAAACCCGTAGCCTAAGATCACAGTAGTCCCATGCTGGGAATGCAAAGTGGCCATCCTCGCCAAATACGAACGCGACTACCACGGGAGCATCATGTCGCTGCCGTCGTTGTCAAGTTCTCGAAAGCATGTGCCTATGGAGGTGTCCCAGATGGTGACTATCCCGTCGCTATCCGCTACTGCAAGTAACCCCGGAGGACCGAAACCCGTAGCTTCGTCATACATATCATCAATCGATGATCCATTATCGTCAGGGGCTGATCCATCATCGCTAAGAGTGTGGAGGAGCTACGCCGTAGTCATGTCCCACAATGTCGTAGACTAGTCAAATCCGATAACGGCGATCATCTGGTTTGGCCCGAAAGCAACTTGCAGATCTTCGCCACACATTTTGCTCTGAATAGTATGGATAGCAGCACTACTGAACATGCTGACGAAGTCAATGCTCCCAGTCAACGTCTCTGCCGCGAGTTGCTTGTCCCGGCTGGAAGCAGCCTAAGCACCGGCAGGTGCTGGTCTTCAGCCTGGCCTAATTTCATCATGGCAGCCCATATCTTGAGGGTTTGGCCCTCACAGACTGAAGCCAGCTGGTTTTCTTTGCCCAAACAGAATGCCGCGGGCTGTTTTGGGTGGCCCTGAAGTCTTGTGGCAAGCTCATCCCTTTAAACGTTCCACACCAAGATGCCCTTCTCCATAGTTAAGCCGATAGATCCCTGACCGGTGCCCACGTTACATGTCAGATATCCCCAAAATGAATACCGAAGCTGATTCTACTCCATGTTAGGGAAATGCGCCATTACAAATTCAGCGACCATTGTCTGTCGCGCATACCAGAAATCGGTCATCTGGAGATAGTACTACATGCTCAAAAGTGTCCACTTGCGGCATGTGGGCTCTTGATACACGCTCTCCGGTCGTTGGAACCCAGACATCGAGATCATCCCCAGAGAGTCTAGAGAATGTGGCCTGTACCTCGGTCCCATGCCATCCACTCAGTATTACTAGTACCGGGAAGATGTGGTTCGTATGCAGCCTTTAGTCCAAGGGTCGCATATCTTGATGACCTCGTCCCCAAGCCTCTTCGTCGCTAGCATGTTTCCATCTAGAGAAAGTAGAGCAATGGAATACATAGGCTGGGCTTCGACGGATTGTGTGTGTTCACCGTTATATATGTTCCAAATGATGACCTCGCCGAGTATACACGAAGAAACTAGATGTTTGCCATCTGGGTGGAAGTCGAAGGAGTGTATAGGATAGTCATGGCCCTTGAGCGAAATTACAAAATCGCCAGTCAAAACGTCCAAGAATCGGATGGTGGACGTATCCTCGTACAGCATGGCAAGCCTTTTACCGTCGGGGCGAGAAGCATTGTGCCGTGGTAGATATTCTGAAGGCAACTTCCTCCTGAATTGAAATACATACGTAGTCAATGGTCTAAAGACTTTTATCCCAGTGCTCGAATGAGGAAGACAGTACCTTGATTGACGCAGGGGATTCCTCCAAGAACAAACGTCGTACCTCGCTGCTTAAGGGGCTGAAGATGAGAGCCAATGAATACAGCTGAAGAAGGGCGGCATCCATGACCGACTTATAGGCGAGGATGAACAGCAACGCATCTCTGAAACATGTCGATCTTTCCCTGGGTCTTCTCTTTCTGTCTTTCTAAGCCCAATCTGGACTGCGTGTTTTATCTGGTTCCATCTCCTGGTTGGATTTGACTCGATGGCATTTGTCGCCAAGGTTGAGGCATTTTTAGGAGACCCACCAGCGGCTTCATCGAGGTACAGCTAGCTTGATAATATCCTCTCATACGCCTCTACGATAGCCGAATTCGTCTCGGAGGTCTTTAGACCGTCATCGGCTTGGTTCCAGAGCCTCGCTGTAAGATTTTCAACTGCGGTAGTCAGGGTCAAGCTAGAGACGGCCGAAGGACCCGACGAAGCGGGGTCGGGCGGCGCATCCATAAATGCCCCGGCGCTAGAGGCCGAGATCGTCGAGGATGTCGACCTGCTCGGATGGAGCTTTGACCTAAGCTTGTCGCGTAGACTATGCATTCCTTAGGCGATGGGTTGAATTAAGCTCAGGACTATGAGTTGCGGAGTCAATCCGATTTGTCACAGTCCAGGTTAAGACCCGGCGGTTACAACGTCATAAATACAATAACATCCCAAAATGATGCCTGACCATCTAATCCGTTCTCGTCTTGCTCATCTATCAACCGTCACACCAGCGCTTCTGGTTGAGATGGATCCCAAATGGTGGATGCACATGTCCACGTTTGATTCGGCATGCTCTGCGCCTTGCGCCACATGTCTTTGAGGTCGATTCCCATGAGCCAAGCAGAGTAGAGCTAGGAGAACAGGGCCTTGGTGTTTACCCTGGCACGACCTTGATATCCGTCCTCATCGGTACTATCTTCCCCTGCCATACCCATACCCCGAAAGTGCAGTCCTTGGCAGAGGTGGAGGACGTCTCCCTAGTATCACTTGGGGGATTTGAAGGCTCCCAGCTTGCATCGTATCCCCAAAGAAAGAACTGGGGGATCTCGGGGGGTAGTAGAGTATTTTGCCGGCGCTCTGTGGCATAGAACGGTAAAAGAAATTGCTCGTCCTCTCGGTGCTCTAGGCCATGACTCTCCAGCTGAGGAAAAATGCTGTCATTTGTGAGAACTAGGAATGTATCCAAGATGCGTGGCTTTGAGAGGTCCTATTTCGGCATCTTAAAGTTCCTGTTGGGTGAGGTTAGCTGCATAAAAAGTATTGATTGGCTGGTTGAGTCTTACTTTTGAAATGCGGAGGTGTCTGCTTCAGAGAGGAAGCCATGTGCTGGGCAACGTGATTCCTATAATGGGGACATAGAGTCTAGAAGCATACTCTCCATACATACCTTATTGGCTGCAGCCTCATGCACAGCAAAACTCTCGTTCCCCGAGTCTAGATTCTCACCGTTGAAGATTGACAATCCGCGTCGTTTTGCTATGGCTGGGTATAAGTGATCCCTATTGGAGCGGTTATTGGGTAGCGCTGGGGCGGGATCCTTATTGCCATGGACAACAATGTGGTAATACTATAGATAGTCGTGTTAAAAGCAGTATAAAAGGTCCTGGATCTGCCCCCCGGTGGTTAGCTTTGCCATGGCAATTCTTAACCTTTAAAGAATCCATCTGCCCCTTCTCTCGCTTGCAATGTCTTTCTATAGCCCTCTGCCTCTGAGCGCCTACTATGTATTGCTTATGATAAAGTCAAGAGTCCCCCAAAACGCCCTGGGTTTTGCCTGAATCTTCCAGCCTGACTTGCCTTTTGTATTCCGTAGGTGGTGGGCAATTTCACAATAGCGCATTTACTACCCAAGGCAGGCGTCATCAAAGCAAGTAACCGTTGGTTTTAAATCTTAAAACCACATTAGAGACAAAACATTAGTTGGTCTAAAATGTATCTATTGACTTAAAGTATCTTGAATTTGGGATAGAAGCGGCTGAACTGTCCGCTCGGTGTTCCAATCCCTTAAATCCTCCACGAGTCCTTCGTTATGCTCCTTATTTCAGTTACCCACATCTTCGTAACTCTCTTTCGAGTCGAGGTCGTACGACAGCCCCGAATAATCTGCTCTCTCGAAAGCATCCATGATGCCCAGTGGTGGAACTACGGCTAGTCCCGCCATGGTGCCTCGGCTCGGCCCTGGGAGCATCTCTTACCAGTCGAGACCAGTGGAAAGGGATGCCGCGGGTGTTTTGGAATCAACTAGGATATCGGGATAATACGATGTTTTTACCATCGGAAGCTCCTTCGGGACAAGTAAACTTAGGGACGCCTTCGAAAATATCTCCTGTGAAGTGGTTCATTGTTCGCCGCGTCTCGGCCATCATCGAGTCCAGGTCAATGCTTACTGCGAGCGCGCTTGAGGCCACGTACGCGGCTTTAAATTTTTGGACGTCTGGTGTGTAGCCGGTTGGAATCACCGAGTTCCAAACTCCGCCGGTGGCCGAGATTCAGGACCAGGTAGGCCCGAGTCCCAAGTGACGAGCCGAGATGTTGTCTGAGGTTCTGTGCCATAGAATCTCCTTTGACTAGAAGGGCAGCCAGCGTCCAGCAACCTTATCCCACTTCGTAAATCGCTGGATTGCCGTCATCAGTCCCTGGATCGCAACGAGGCGATCAGTGGGCTTCGATAAATGTGGTTTCGAAAATTCGTTTCGCACCGACCGCCAAGATTGATATCTGCCTCCACCGCCATTTCAATCCCCGTGAAAGGATCTTGAAACTGCGGACAGAGCAACGCGTCCTCGAATATCCACTGGTCACCTCCTCACGGCACTCCCATGAGAGGAACGGACCGAAATTGACTGTCCTCGGTGGCATTATTCTCTCCTGGAAGACCCATCCGTGGGCTCACTAGTGTGTCAAATTCTTTTTGATGATGTAAAATTCCTGGCGTCCAGGTTGAACATAAAGCACTAGTCGTTCATGAGCGAATCGCGTTTGGTCAAGAGACCGTCGGCGCTACTCGATGCGGCGAGCGTGGCGATCCCCAGATAGCAATACCTGTAAAGGTC
>JABSTB010000396.1:0-86315 GCA_013756995.1 Neonectria neomacrospora
TTATCACAAGACCCCTGCCACAATACCCCGCTTCACTGCGGCCTGCATTTTATGTAACGTATCATAAGCCTCGAAATGTGGCGAGACTGAAGTGTTGGACGGCACTTCTCGGAAGTGACGCCACCTGGCGAGCCTCGCCGGCGAAGTGTTGGGAATGTTGAAGCACACAGCTGGCTCAGGGCGGCAGAATATTTAGGAGGGCTTCACAACTTTAGAAATCCCAATGTCTGTCAATCCAGGTTTAAGTTTGCTATACACAGGATTTCGCAAAATCTCGCTTCCCTAGACTCTCGTTTTCGGTGTTATCTTGCCTCACAAGCCCTCTTCTCCAGACATCTACTTCTTCCTTTCACATAGCACCGTCTGCTCTCGACTGTTGTTACCTGCCCCTTGCGACTCATTCTTCCAGGTCACGTTTCTAAGCAATTCCATCGATTTCTCCCCGACCGCCTGCAATCTTTCTGCTTACACTTCAGCATCTCCGAACACTGGAGGCTATCGTTCATCCCAGTCACCCTCACTATCAGCCTTCCACCTTGAGAGCCGCATTCTTCAACTCAAAAGAGACTGCCTATTCTTCTTCAACATCAGGCTTTCCGCTCTCCCTTTTTATTTTCAGCTTCAAGTTTCAGAACTGGGTGAAAGTCCCCTTCTTTTCAGTGTCTCCCTAAACCGCTACTCCAGTAAGCCGTGAACTCTGCCGAAACACCATTCACCTAACAGATGATTAGATGGCGCCCAAGCACAGCCAGAAGGCTTGTGCATCTCCTTACAAGTACTTCTCTCAGGCTCTCAATCGTGCATGTCGAGCCGAGGATTTTGTCAACGAGGGCCCAAACTCCTGGTTGCTCGCTGGCGCTCTCATGGGGTGTAACGGCTACAAAGAAGACGGGCTCTCCAAGACCTGGAAGGCCTGGGAAAAGAACCATCCCAACGAAGCGACCATCATTCGACGTGGAGTTGCCAATTTCTGCCTTGAGGATGGAGTCACTCTGAAGCCCGATCTCCCCCCAAATACAAAGACAGGGCCAAAGAGGCTTGTGATTTCCAGACCAGGGTCTAAAGATGAAGCACGGAGCAAACCTGTCCAGATACAACCAGAAATCGCTACGGGAACTGCTGCGAGGAAGAGACAGGCTTCTGAATGTGAGCTGCTGAAACCGCCTTTCTTTATCATGATCTAATGTGTCCCTCTAGCGGAGGCAACTCCGGCGACGAAGCGACAAAAGTGCGAGCCAAAGCAGGAGTCTGCAGATTCCGACGTTCCCGAGATGAATGACGCTCAGCTGGATGATTTAGATGAACAAGGAAGGCTGAGCGTTGTGCCCAAGAGAAGTATGCCAGAGAAGGATAACGAGAAGTGTGATTCTGATGACATGCAAGATTTAATGGGAGATTCTGGCGTTCAAGCTACCACAACCACGAATAGATCTACGCAGGGTTTCTGGGGAAACTTACTGTCATTCTAGAATGTGGGAACGGGCTTTTGAATTGTCAACAAAGAAGTTGAATTTGAGAAGCAAGGGGGATCAGGTAGATCAGGGCGAATGCTAAGTGAAGCAGGGTGAGCGCATGGAAAGGATACCATATTTGCTTATTGATTTTACCTATTTGCTAAATGAACATCACGAGCTTAGTCTTTCTCACAATTACTTCTGATCCTACAAACCGGTATGCTGAGGCTCTCGGCTTTTGAGGGAGGGACTTCTATAGGGACAAGCCAGTGCCCTCAGCTTCAAGCTTTCGTCAGAGGGCATCGTAATATGCTGAGTGTGGGATTCCAACACCCTAGGTTTCTTTAAAGATGCGAATCCGTTATGGAACATCTGCGTGTCAATTCTATCTGGCCTATCCACCAAAGGCCCGACAAGATTTTGATGCATTCATCCATCCTCATCAATCGGAGAGCTCGCTCAAGTCACATGATGGTAGATCTTACGGGCTTATTGGATCCTTCAGTAACAGAGGTCCGCTACAGCACGAATTGAATCTTAACCCGGACTGAAAGCAAGAATGGCCGCCGCGCCTAGTTCCTGCGTCACAGGCGAGACGTAAGTTGTGGTTACGACATGAGCCCTTGCCACAATTGCGGAGCATATGACATTAACGTGATACACGAAGGGGACGAGGGTGATGCCAGGGTCGTGACCGCGACATGACGGTTGAGATCTGGGGACCTGACGTCCAGGGTGATATCCCTTGGGTAAAGTCGTCCGGCGACACGCTTCTCAGTACTGGAGAGCGTGCTACAAGCTGTATCCCACTAGTTAGTATCACCAAACATGAGAAATTGGAGCTATGCACGAAGAATGGGGAATAAAGGCGGGATTGAACAAGGTAGCCCCCCCATCGACTGTGAGTGGATTGTCGTCACTCCGGAGAAGGTGGTCGACGTATGGCTTCACAACCATGCCACTGCCGAAAACAAGGATGTTATTCTCTTTCATTACATCCTGCAGTTGGATGTCGCTAGCTAAACTATTTTGCTTGAAAGGTCTCGCTGTCGACTATATAGAAAGCTCCTAATGTCTGCCCCATATTGCCCGGTAAATGCACGTAGTAACATTCTCCGGTCCTCAGACAGCTGTTTTGACGGCTGCTGAGTGTGTAGGTATGAAAGCGCCATCCCAACCGGCCAAGTAAGCATATTCATTACGAAGCCACCTGCGTTGCTGACCAAGAAAAGTGGAATAAGATGAGCTATCTTGCGACAGTACTCCCGCGGGTTCATACGGTCAGGAATACTATCGACATCCTCAACCGTTACAACGGAGTAGATAACATCGTACAGGAGTATACAAGTTATCCAGTAGACGATGGCAAGATGAGCCATAGAGAGTTCTTCGCTGGAAAGGTTTTGACTCTTAAACTCTCCGTCTCCTAGCTTCATGGCTATGAGCTCCACGACGGGTCGCCCTACACCTGATCCCCAGAATTGGAGCTCTTTGTCAAGTACCCAACATCGAGACCATACTTCACCTCTTCGTTTCTCTCGTGCTTGCGCGTCATTGCACAATTCCACTTGGTCAAAGGCGGCAAGGACGCCTGGAACTTCCACAAGAGTGTCTAGCAGAACATCCTTGGGATCTTTGGGAAACTCTAGCCAAGGGGTGCTCTTCCATTCAGGTTCGCTTAAGAACGATGGCCGGCGAAGTTGAATATCGATAACGATCTTTGGATTTTAGATGTTGAAACATATTAGGGAACATCGTCACTTCTTACCTGGTGTAAACGGCCATCCACAAACATGCGGTGTGCGTTTCCTCTCACGTAAGAGAGTGATTCTCTTGATCTCACGAGTGCTATGTCCCCTGCTATGTGCGCTCTCCATCGTTCAGACTGTGCCGAGTGGTCTGTCTCATCGGCCCCAAAACATAGCTGTTAACGATTAGCTCTATATTTTGACGAGATCAAGGAATATTTTACCTCGAACAGGCTTAACAATCTCGAAGCCACTAGTAACTCGTCGCGTTTCATCTCCACGGGATTCTGAAGCGACTGAGCCACTGCTCTCAGGGCCAGCCCATAAAATCGCAAACTTTCCTCTACCATCCATCTTTGCCCATCTCTTCGACCAACTAGTCCCATGCAGTTGGCCATCAGTGCCATATGAGTCGCCGTGTCTTGGTTATGCAAGTCCTGCACCACATTGGTCCAACCAGCTGTCGAGTACCTAGCAGCTTCCGTAGAGAAAGTCCGCCCATTAGGGAGGTAAAAACTCCAGTAAAGCCCAAGGAATTTGTCCACATAGGCCGAACGTGTGAGCGACTCGGGCAACGTAGCGCCGGTTTGTTGATAACCAACTTTGACGCCGATCAACGATTTCCCTGAACACCTCTCAGTCGCTAATCTTACAAAACTCTTTTCAGCCGCAGCCGGAATGTTATTAACGAAGATGCGCTGCCTCTCGTAACCGCAGCATTCAATTGCGGCTCGGAGGCATTGGCCACATGCGGGTCGCTGAAGGTCGCACTAAGTTTGTTGGTGAGCATCAAGGATGCGAGGTTCGGGGTGGAGATTTCAACGTGGCTATTACGCCGGCGTTAATATGTATCGATGCTTACCCCTTTCTTGCGCCTACGGCAGGTCAAGCAGGCTTTCGATCGCCCTGGAACCCCAACCATTTCTCGCGTGCGGCAATCACACTAATTGTCGAGATTCTTAGTACTCTTTGTGTTTGTGCTCGATCTCTCCGCCACTTCCGGTTCTACGATGGGAGAGGGGCAGGCGGAAGAACGTCGGTCCTAGGACACCTGTCATTTGACTTGGACGATGCCGCAGTTCGAAGGATTGGACTGAAAACTAGCGTCACTTCCAGGTTGCTATCCTTGGTCGGATCTTCAAGAGAATCCCTTCATCACACCTGCTTATCTTCTGAACTTGGAAAAGAACGCCTCTCTTCTTTGATCATGGGAAAATTCGGTGGATTTTCAGAACCGGGAAACACGGCATCATAGTCAAACAAGTTCGCGTGGTTCGTTCATGTGGAGTCGCTGCAGGCGGCGCGCAATGCTTCCAGGATTGGCTTAGCTTAGTTCGAGTCTGGCCCTTTACGCATACGTCGACCCCTGACTTCGACTTGACACCAAAAGTCCACTACTCAATGTGAGATGATCAAACAGGTAGATAAGTACTCCGTAAGGCGCTTAAATATGACAACGCGTGGAGTCGATTGTCCGAGTGTATGCAGTTGGCGCAGAATGCTTCCACATTGGGCTGTGTCACGACTGCGGAATACTTGTGTCGATGTGAAGGTATCGAAAGGTATAAGAATGGCTCGTGTGAAGTCGTCCTGGTCGCTCTGAACTCATCTCAACAGTACCCCAATGATCATATATTCCAACCTTACATGAACCATTTTCACTTGCTCCTATATCTACGCTGAGCGAATCAAAAGCACTTTCACTTCACTCAAGATGATCGCTCTCAGCCCTGATCACTCCCTCCACTACGAAATCCTCCGCACTCTCTCCTCTGCCCGCTACCATGGCGCCGATATTGGTGAAGTCCTTGAAGCAGCCAACCGCATTGATCACACCAACCTCGACACCTTCCACGACACCTTCGCCGCTCTCGCCCAGCGCGTGGATGCCCAGGCTCAGGCCATTGACTCCTCTCGACACCCGGTCTCCGCACGAGATGCATTCTTTCGGGCGTCAATTTACTACCGCGTTGCGGACTTTTACCTGCACGGTAACCCGTCAGATCCACGGATCAATGAGCTGTGGGAGCGACAGGGGATCGCGTTCGACAAGGCGCTTGCTTTGATGGACATCCCTGGGAAACGGACAACCTTACAAGCGGAAGGCTTCGATATCCCCGCCATTTACTACGCTGCTAGTGAGACTCCAGGCCCCAAACCAACTGTCATCGTCGGTACCGGCTACGATGGAAGCCAGGAGGAGCTTCTCCACAACTTTGGCTTCGCCGCCCTTGAGCGAGGTTACAACGTCATCACGTACGAAGGTCCAGGCCAACCACTTGTCCGCCGGAAGCAGAACCTCGGCTTCATTGCAGAGTGGGAAAAGGTCATCACGCCTGTAGTTGACTACCTCATCTCGAGACCAGACGTCGATGCATCCAAGATCGGTGTGATCGGTGCTAGCATGGGCGGATGGCTCGTGGCTCGGGCAGCAGCATTTGAGCACCGTATTGCTGCCGCCATAGCCGTCGACGGAGTCTACGACGTCCACGAATCCTACAGCAACGCTATGCCACCACCTATGCGTGCAGCCTTGGACTCGGGGGACCGTGATTTGGTAGACAAAAAGGTCAGAGAGGCACTAGCGAGCGAAGACCTACCCACGGTGCTCCGATGGGGTATTGAGCAGGGCTTGTGGAGCTTCAACGTCAACTCTGCCGCGGAGTGGATGGACATGACGAAGAAGATGACGCTGAAGGGGCTGGAGGATAAGATCCAGTGCCCGATATGGGTTGGAGAGGCAAAGACGGACCAATTCTTCCTAGGACAGCCTGAGAAAGTGCGAGATGCGCTGGGTGACAAGGTCAAATATGTGACCCTCACGTCGGAGGATGCTGCGGGAAATCATTGTCACGTTGGTGCTCAGGTGTTGTTGAACCAGCTTGTCTTTGACTGGTTTGATGATATCACCTCAAAGTAGGCCATGTGGACGATGGCAGGATCATAGCAAGAGGATGCTGAAGCTGATGGGCTTCGGCCCTTTCACATATCATGATGGTTCAAGCAAGCAGCAGGAGAGTTATGTTGCGATCTGAATAGCTTTATCTAGTACCGTCTTCAGAGGTCCAGCTCTATCTTTGAGAAGGATTTAATCTCGACTAGTCGATGGCTCCGTGACGTGATGCAGCAACTGCTGGTCGACGAAGAATTGCGTCAACTATCCGCCCTACTCCAATCGTAGAATTTTTTGACACTGCACTATCCACAGGAAAGATTAAGCTCACTTCCTCTTGCGAGTGTGTAGTCCTTCAGCCTCAATCCTCCTACTCATTAACTCGCACGACATTAAAAGGCGGTTGATTATCCCAATAAACACAATTTGCCCAGTTGCCGCATTGACTCATATCCTGCCTCAGGTTGACGCCGGCCCACACGGCTTATTCAAAAGTCTTCCATCTTGTAAACTTGGCATGGAACCTCTTCATAGGGATGAGCACTGGAATTGTTTCATTAGCTCCAGCTCACTCGAAGAGAGGCAACAATCGTCCAGCGGAAGAATGAATCGCAACTTACGCCCTCAAGTCCGCCACAGCCTTTCTTGCAACGTCCTCGCCGACACAAATAACCTCCACTCGAATCTCTGGCACCTCCTCGAGCTTTCCAACTTGTCCAATGTTGGGATTGGCCGTCTCTCCAGGTCGGAACTGGCCAGTACCGTGGTTAGACCAGCAGGCTTCGGTGTACTGTCCTGGGCCGGGATATTTGCCCGCGCCGGCCTTGAAGACGGCAGCTTTGCAGGCGGCAAGGCCAGAGGGGGGCACGTAGAAGACCAGCGTAAAGCGCTTGGGGGGCTGTGTAACAGAGGCCATCGTGAACAAGCTTTTGGACTGGTTGTATTGAAACGGTGGAATAGTCGACAATAGTCAAGATGGAGATAACTGTTAGTTGGATTGTCTTGATCAAAATGAGTCACGAAGCCTGGCATCCTCTCAACAGTCTAATCTTCATATTTACCCCGCGCCAAAGGCTGTCATGTGATTATTACATTTCGTGAACAAATCCAAATCAATCGGCAGTCGGAGTGGGCAGCCTGCTATCGGGACGGGGTTGCACCAAGACGTTAAAGGTCAAGCCTGGTCCTGTTAGTAACAAGACGCGTCAACCAAGGCTAGTATCGGTGTACGACGTGTGATTTCTGTTATTAATGAGATACGTTCAGCAAATAACCCTTCCCTCAATTAGACGCTCGCCGTTTTCCTCTGTCTGCGTTGACGTCAATGAGGCAGCTCCAGGTTCCTGAATAATGCGCTCTCCGGCGCATGCAGCATCCACGCAAGCGGCAAGGCCGCCAAAGAGAAATCCCTTCTTTACCATCCCAGGCCCGTAATGGGCGTACTTGGCTGAATTAGTCATTATTACCCGGGCCAGCGGTGGAATAATGGGCTCTTGAATCATGCACCAACAAGTGTCCGTGATGAACCGAGCGCCGAATTGTTCCAGGATATCCAGATAGCCCTGCGCGAGAGCTTGTTTATACGTTTGCTGACTTGTGGTAATGATAAACTCGACACTGTCTTTTTTTCTCCGATCGCGGCAGAGGGATGTGAGCCTAGCAAATTCCCCAAGCGCAAAGTGTGGATTTCCTAGCGAAATCACATCGACTGGCCCGTTTCTAGCCGAATTTAGTTGTTTCCAGGTGGTGTGCAGACTGTGAATATCCAGCTGGAATTGGTTTGAATAGCGTTCGGGCAGTTCAAAGGTGAAAGCCTCGGGGGTCACGCCTCGAATGTGGAACATGGGAGCGGAGGAGCTCGTCGCGAACCCAGCCCCGAATGCCTTCAGGTCTGCAATGGTCGGGTTGCTCGTCTCCAAGCCGTAAATAAGAGGAATTTCAGAGCCAACAAGTCCGCCAATGTGGTATCCGAGAAGGGGAAACATAGACTCATCCCAATCATTGAGCTCAGGTACATCAATGCGAACCTTAGGGACCCTGCCCTCGGTCTGATGACAGCCTGCGTAGGGAGCTCGGCCCGTCAATGCGATGAAGACGTCGACGTAATCGGGGTACTTTTGCGTTCTTGCGCCCAGTACACTATTCGCAAAGACAACGGCGTTGGATTCGGCCCATCCAATTTGGGCACCAAACTCGGGCTTGCTTTCAAGCAAGTAGTATTTTGTCCGTCTTTGGGGAGGATAGCGGCAGTTGGAACCCGTCGGGACCTGTGATGATCAGGTAGTTGTCCGTGATCATGGCTGACTCTGCAGTTGCCAAGCGACAAAACAACTCGGGATCCTCCATTTGAACCACCGGGATTGACTTGGAAAACATTGTTCTTGCAATCAACACTCCCAGAGTAAGGATCTCTTCTGGCTTCTGAAAGATGAGGGCTGCAGGGGCAGTTCCGGCCAGCAATAGCTCCAGAATGGCACCGCTCCCGGAGCAAGACCCGCGGCCACATGGTATGGCGAGGATCTTGTTAGCCAGAGGAGTCCCATCGAGAGGATGATGGGCATCAATGATGATGCCGCTCTCGGGATCAACTCCCAACATGAAGCTTAGGGGAACATCAGAGAAGACAATGCGGCCGCTTGCCGAGCCGGGGACGAGAATTCGGGCAGATCCATGAGACTTGGAACCGGAGGCGCCCAAAGCCATGTTGGCTAGTTTCAGTGTTGTGTTTAAAAGGGTGTGTAATACTCAGATGCGTTCTAATGGTTCTCGAATCTTCAAAATGACGTGAAATCGCTAACAAGTATAAAGACTCTTCCGGTTATGGCGACCGGTTTCTATCCCAATCGCGGGGTTCATCCTGCGCATATCATCGGGTTGTCCGCGACCGGAGCGATAAGGCGATCCATGCGAGATCGGGACGCGACTCCGAGTCTAGAGATAGTGAGTCAAGCTCTGGCAAACATAAAGTAATATTACCTTGCGTGATTTTTTGCGTCCTCAATTAACAGGGCGAACTATCTGTCACGACTAGACGGTAAAAAACTGATCCTCCCAGCGAGCAGACAACCCCGTGTGTTAACGCGTAATACTTATGTCAATCAAGTCAAAACTCGCAGTTGAGACAGATGAAGAAGTTGATGACACTGTACATCTGTTGTATAGCTAATACTAATATTTACTTGTTCGGTTACTCCAAACTTGAAAGATACAGCACGCCACCTCTTCCAAAAAAGACGTGTGACGCATCGCGCTCATACAAACCTTTTCAAGTAATGTGAACCACCTCCAAAGTCAAGGTTCGACTAGACACGCTCAAAGTGAGTTATACCCGACTCTTTGCCGACCTCAGCTCCCAGCTTCGAGTCCACGGCATTGGCAATGCGAGCCTCCTCGGCCTCGATAAAGGCTTGTGGTCGCTTGCGCTGGGTCAAATCCGGCTTGCCACAAACAATGATCGACGGGTTCTGGATGAAGATCTCGTCCATGTCCTCGAGGGTTCGGCGAGATGTTTCTGGGTAGAGGCAGTAGACAACGGGGAAGTAGGCCCAGCAAAGAATAACGTAGACTGCAACGTTGTTAGCAAGCGAGTCTGACAAAGCCAGCAGTGAAATTACTTACTCAGGTAGAACCTCCAGTGGAGGTTGTTGACTCCAATCTTTGTGAACTGGGTCACGATAAAGCCACCCATCCAGTTGGTCGCAGTGGCAGCAGCGGCGCCACGAGTTCGCCAGCCCAGAGAGTTGATCTCCGAGTTGTAGACCCACGGGACTTTGGCGAAACTAGTTCCATAGAAGAAGTAGTACATGAAGAACATGGCCGTAGTAACCTTGCCGAGCTATAGAACAATCAGTCGTGCGGTCTTGCAACAGGGCTCTAGGTCAACTTACCAGCTTCTCCCGTGAAGGATCACTTTCAGCTGTCTTCAAGCAAAGAGCAGCAACGAGATAACACGAGCCCATGGTAACCGAGCCGTACAACATCATCCTGATTTGTTAGCTTGTTGCAGCATGCTTCGGGACCAGGGCAGCAACTCACTTTCGACGACCGAAGCGATCAATAATCAGCAGACAGCAGAAGGCGGCTCCCAGATAAACGGTTCCATTGATACTGTAAAGACGTCAGCGCTGAAGGGGTTCCAAAGGTAGGCTGGTGAAAGACATACCCGGTCATCAAGCGACTCGTTTCCTCACTAAGGCCAACGCTCTGTTGCAAAAGAGTAGGCAAATAGTATCCCAATGCATTGACACCGCTGAATTGTTGCATAAATTGTGTGCCGCACGAAAGCAAGAGTCTTCGGAGGTTCTGGGTCTTGTCGCGGCAGCGCAACACATCTCCAATTGGGACGCGGTCCTTTCGCTCGATTTCGATGGCCGATCGGATAGATAGAAACTGGGCTGTAACTTCGGGGTCGTTTATGCTCTTTCCCTTGCCTTCAAGTCGCGCGATGACGCTCAACGCCTCGTCATGTCGGTCCTGCATCAACAGCCATCGGGGGGACTCGGGGATGAAGAGCAGAGCAACGGAGACGACAATCGGGAAGATCAGCTGGAAAGCGAGTGGGAAACGCCACTGAAGCGCACTGCCTTGGAAATAGAGGCCGTAGTTCATCCAGTTGGCAAGGCAAAATGCGGCAGTGTTGGAGAGGGACCCGATGACTACAAGCTTTCCACGAATTCGAGCCTTGGAACACTCAGCCTGGTAGACAGGGCACGTCGAAGAGGTCAGACCCATGCCGAAGCCGTTGATGACACGGCCAATGATCATCTGCGGGAGATGCCAAGAGGTAATTTGTAGAATCGCGCCGATAACATTGCAGAGAAGGCCGATGGCCACGGTTTTCTTTCGGCCGAGCTTGTCGCCAGCGGTGAAGGCAGTGATTGCACCAAAGAAGGCTCCTAGCTATGGTACTGTCAGAAACCGTCTTAAAAATTCACCAACGGGCAGACGTACAGAGAAGCAGCTGGACGTGATTCCAGAGATGTTGGCTTTGCTTGTCTCGGGGAAGTGTTCCTTGAAGTCGGCCGAGATGAGAACGCCGGAGAAAACTCCCTGGTCATAGCCGAACCATGCCATAGAGCTTTGTCATGTTAGCTGAAGTGTCGCAAGGAATCCGAGCGAACTTACCAAGCATTGGCGACGGTGATGGCGCTGATGAGCGGCGTCCCGCTGAGACGGTCCGAAAGACCTATCTTTGCCATTGTGTCTTTGGAGAAGGACAATCTCAAGGTAGTAAGTTGATGCGTCGATTGAAGCGCTCGGCGATGCTATTTGAACAGATTGGTTGTCCACAATGTTCAACCCAGGCCGGGTACCTTGATCACGGAGATCGAAGATAGCTCGGGAATAGGAGATTGGAGTGCGTTGGCTGCAAGATGCTGATCATCTACAGAAACAGCCGAAGAGGAGAGGGATCTTGCAGCACTAAATAGTCGTGTGACTTCAGTGAGCGTGGTGTCGAGGACGAGAGGTTGAAGGAGTAGCCGAGGCGCCAGGGTTGCAAGAGTCAGCCACGGAGCGAGCTGTTGGCGATGAGGACGTCGACCAAGTCTCTAGTTCGAATGGCACCCACACAATAGGGGCCTGATGCTTCCGGGATCATCGTGCGGAGAAGACACTCGACAGATGTCAACTCGTGATCCCCACGGGGTAGCGCGGTCCCGCTTCCGCGGGGGACTGCGACGACACCAAACCAAACTCAATAGTCGGCTACGCGTAGCTACCTAGCAAACCGGTATCGGGGATAGGCGGCAGACCCGCTGGAGGCGAGGGAGGTGGTGTGACTGGCGGGGATAGGCGGCATCAAACACGACTCGAGCTAAGTCGGTTGTAACAACAAGGATCTTGTTCCCGATACAATGGCACCGCGCGTTGTAGCGGCTTTTCTAGCGGCCTGTTTGCAGAATGCCCAGACGTTAGGGCGCCTGGAATGGAGCCGCCTGCATAAACTATGTCGTGGTATGACAATGACTGCGTGATTCAGTTCAGTCCCGCAGAATTCCCCGCACGAGTCAATTCATCGGGTTGGAGTTGAGTTGTCAGTTTTCTATCTCATTTTTCAACCAGAGTCCCAAACATACTCATACCAAAATACTCACAACAGCAAACAACGCAATGTCCGTCACAGACCACCAGTTCGTCCTCGTCACCGGAGCCACCGGCTTCATCGGCGCTCACATCGTCGACACTCTGCTCAATCGAGGAATCCGAGTGCGGGGAGCAACCCGGTCCCTGGCCAAAGGAGATGCCATGATCAAGGCCCGGCCGCAACACGCGAAAAACCTCGAGTTTGTTCAAATAGAGGATTTCGAAAACCCTGGAGGCCTAGTAGAAGCGGTCCAAGGAGTTGATGGAGTTATTCACACCGCGAGTGTAAGTCAATTGTCTTCGCAGGATGAGCAGAGCTGACATTGTGCTAGCCTTTCACCTACGATACCAAAAACAACGAGAAAGAACTTATTCTGCCTGCCATCAACGGAGTTCGCGCCATTGTCGAAGCCGCCGCAACCAACCCCAACATCAAGCGCGTCGTCATCACCTCGTCCTTCGCATCCGTTCTCGACGTAAACCGCAAGGGCCCTCCCTACTTCACTTATACCGGCGCTGATTGGAACCCTCTCACGTACGATGAGTCCGTGGACCCTGCCACGAGCGCTGTTGTCGCCTACCGCGGGTCGAAGAAGTTTGCAGAGCTGGAGGCGTGGAACTTCGTCAAAGAGAAGAAGCCAACATTCGACATTGTGGCCCTTTGTCCGCCCATGACATTTGGTCCCGTGGTTCACCCTGTGGCCAGCGTGGATAAGCTCAACGAGTCCAATTCCATGCTATGGCGGATTGCTACCGGAGCGAAGCCGTTGCCAGTATCTCGCGTCCCGTTCTGGATTGACGTCAGAGATCTCGCCGCTGCACACGTCGAGTCACTTCTGAGGGATGAGGCAGGAGGGAAGAGATATATCCCAGCTTCCCCTGAGCGGTTCTCGTATGGACTGGCAGCTAAAATCATGGTTGAGGAATTTGCGGATTTACGGGACAGAGTAACACAGGAGGATCAATTCATCGACGAGAGCCATGGCTTAGACGGTGAAACGGCTGCAAAGGATCTTGGCTATCAATATCGATCTTTTAGAGACACTGTCAGAGACCTCGTAGCGCAGGCAATTTCGATGGAGGCAGCGAGAGAGCAATAGACTAGAGAACTTCAATAGCTAAATTCTGATAATCCTTCAAGAACGAATTGATGCTTGTTCTCTCAATTTCGACGGAGCTAAGGACTATTCTGACTCGTGCTGTCCGCTCTTCGCATGTGAGGTCTAATCCCAGTTACGTCAAGTGCATGGATTATGCGCTACTCGATCTAATTCCACATGACCAGTCCCACCAGTCTGGATCAGTACTCCAATTTCTCCAAGAAGGGATAGCTCTCACCAGCCATCTTTGACTTGGGGTACCTCCGCTCCTCCGACTTCCGTTGACGGCGGGGAGAGGCGGCATCCGATCCCGCAACACCAAGCTGATCTCGCTGGACTAGCCCACTAGATCAACAAGTACCGGTGAGCTGGTACAACCTAGCTATGGAGCTATGAGGCTGTCAGCTGCCGGAAAAAGCTCCTGCTGCGGATCCCCGAGTAAAACTGTTCATCCTGCAGTTGGCATATATGAGCTTCTGTAACTGTTCGTCCACAAACCATCAAGGTACAGACAGTCAAGACAACTATTCCTAAGTAAAAGGCATCTTTATTCTACTAGCCAAGATGTATCCCGACACATTCGAAGGATTTGCTATCCAGTCTGCGGACAAATGGACCAGCCCGAAGAGGTTCGAGGTATGCTGAGTATCACACGACATCTAATCTTAAGTCGTTGCTAATTTCCACCTCAGTTCAAACCGAAGCCTTTTGGCGACCATGACATCGATGTGAAGATCATTGCTTGTGGCGTTTGTGGCTCTGATGTCCATACCGCAACTGGCGGCTGGGGAAACAAGATCTGGCCCCTGGTTCCGGGACACGGTAAGCTTCTCAGCATCTCAACTGTATTTCGGACAGACTAACAGTTGGCAGAGATTATTGGACATGCCGTCAAGGTCGGGTCTAAGGTCACCACTGTCAAGGTCGGCGACCGCGTGGGCGTTGGTGCTCAGATCTCAGCGTGCTTAGATTGCAACGCCTGCAAGGAGGATAACGAGACTTACTGCAAGAAGCAGATGGGTGAGTTCAATCACCATCCATGGATATCACTTTACTCACAGTCCCAGATACCTACGGCTCCGTGTACTCTGACGGAACTATTGCCCACGGCGGTTACTCATCTCACATTCGAGCACATGAGCATTTCACATTTCCCATTCCAGACGGCCTCCAGACAGAGCTCGTGGCTCCTATGTTGTGTGCTGGCTTGACAGCCTACTCTCCCCTAGTCCGCAACGGTGTCGGGGCTGGCAAGAAAGTGGGCATCCTTGGCATGTAAGTGTCTCTGTCTCTGGAAATTCGACTATGTCTTGGATTGCTAATGATTTTCCTACAGTGGTGGTATTGGTCACTTTGGTATCCTATTTGCTAAGGCTCTTGGTGCCACGACTTATGCCATCTCACGGTCTCGCGCCAAGGAGGCCGATGCCGTCAAGATGGGCGCCGACGGCTTCATCGCTACCAAGGAAGCCGACTGGGCCACGGCTCACGAGATGACTTTCGACTTCATTCTCTCCACCGCATCCTCAGACGATGGCTTTGATCTAGCACCGTATCTATCTCTGCTCAAGACACACGGCCGCTTCATTGCTGTTGGTCTTCCTGAAGGTGCTGGATGGCAGGTTCGCCCTCAGAGTCTTCTTGCGAACGGCTGCCTCATTGGAAGCAGTCATCTGGGCAGCCGCAAAGAGACACTTGAAATGCTGCAGCTGGCGGCTGAAAAGGGAATCAAAAGCTGGGTTGAGACCATCCCTGTGGGAGAGGAAGGCTGCGGGAAGGCTCTAGAGAGAGTTCACAACGGCGACGTCAGGTACAGATTTACTCTGGTGGACTATGACAAGCAATTTCAGTAAATTATTGGAAAAAAATAGACATGTTTTTATCATTTCAATCTCATCTTGAAGCCTTAGTGTCCTATCAGGGGGTCCAATTAGTCTACTTGGACATTTCGTTGCCAAAAACAATTAAGTGACTCCGTCACATGGAACACTAGTTTTAGTTCTATCAACGTAATCTGTCGTTTTTCTTTATGCCCATTCCAAGATATGATCAATAAGGTTCTTACAATTAAATAATGATTCATCATTGGCAATTACTGCTCGTGGTTGGATGAACATTGTTTAAGAGGTAATAAATAGTATCATTGTATTCTATACTACGACTTAACCCCGAAGTCTTGTAGTTTCTCCTCAATGTCCATCATCCATGAAATATCCTCAACCAATTTATCACTCTCCTCCTTGCCCAGCGGCGACATAGGCCCCCTTGGAATCCCACCATACCCGTTCCACTTGCTGAGAATCGCCTTGAAGCCAGGAATCGCCCGCTTTGTCAACTCCCAGTCTGATTTGGCCAGTATCTGCTGGGCTTTCATCGCCTCCTCGCGCTTTCCCTGCACAGCCAAGTTATAGACGTTGACGCACGCGCGAGGGAACACATTGGCGGCTCCGACAATTGCACCGCTGGCACCGACTTCCACACTCGACGAGATAAAGTCGGCAACGCCAGCGAAGGCAAAGTATGGTTCCGATGCGGACGGGAAGACTTCGGAGACGGGTGAAGTGGCTTCTGCGACACGTGCGAGCTTTCCAACGCTGCCGCAGGTGAACTTGGTGCCGATGATGTTGGGGTGCGTCGCCAAGCTGATCAGCTGGTCCGAGTCCAAGTCGATCCCTGCCACCGCGCCAGGGTAATTGTAGATAATCAGCGGAAGTGGGCTCTTGTCGGCAACTTCAATGAAGAATTTCTCAATCGTCGGGCCGTTCATTGCCCACTTGAAAAAGCTAGGTACCATGAGCAAAGCTGCATCGCCACCAGCGTCCGCTGCATCGCGGCATAGACGCAGTGTGCCCTGTATGGACTGGTCTGAGGCCCCGACGATGACGGGTAAGTGGGAGAAGCCAGCCTCATCGAGAGCATTTCGAGTAGTCTTTGTAACTTGGTATCTCTCCTCGGGACTAAGGTATACTGCTTCGCCGTTGGACCCGTTTGTCACGATGCCAGCTACGCCAGCTCTTGCAAGACGGACTGCATGTTTTCGGATGACTTCGTCGTCGAGGGTTTCGTCTTTTCCGTCGGCGTAGAAGACCTGAGTAGGTGCGTAGACTCCGGGTAACAGTGTTTTAGGCATTTTGGCGAATGAATGCTCAGCTTAGGGTGTGAAGGTGAGATGAAGTGCAGGGAAAACGTAGGCAATTGGGTAACCACAATATGCAACACCAGGTCAATTCTTTCCCTCCATATTTCCATTAAATCGCATCGCCTGTTCCACATGCCGTCCTCCACCCCTGGGCCATGTCGTGATTGTGGAACAAGACCATCACAAGACGACAAAAAAGGTGGCATGCGGCTTCGGCGTCGCGAGTCAGGCGGGGGGAGGCGGCAACTCCACCATGATGCAGACAGGCCTGGTGCTGTCAGGTGTTCCCCAGAGCTTCTCCGCAGAACCCCGCGTCTCCACAAGGATTCACGAGTCGTGTGCGTCGGGGGAAGGCGGCATACTACGGTAAGCTGTCGGCGATGCCCCTGTCATGATGTGTGTGGGGTTGGTTGCGTGTGGAGTGAGACGATGATCTGCGACAATATCAACATGGCTTGTCCTGCGAATTCCACTGGCCTTGTTCAAGTCAAAGTCCATCTTCGTCTACGGTCTACCTGTCGGCATCATCCAATCCACAGCTCACAGCCTACCCAAAACTCCAACAATGGGTTCCCTTTCCGTAATCACCGAGCATGATGTTACCATCACAGGCTTCACCGTCACAGACCTGCGGTTCCCAACCAGTCTAGACGGCGTTGGCTCCGATGCCATGCACGTGGGCACAAACGGATCACACCCTTTTCTCCAGCTCCAAACGAACCGGGATGGATTAATCGGAGAAGGCATTGTAGGTGTTGGAACTCAATTGCCACGATGCAGAACTGACAAGTCCCCTCTAGGCCTTCAGCAACGGCCGCGGCAGTGAGCTGATCTGCATGGCACTCGACATCTTCGCGAAACGCGTCGTGGGAAAGACGATGCACGAGCTCACCCGCGACATGGGCAAGACCTGGCGATACATGGTGTCCGACTCACAATATCGATGGATCGGTCCTGAAAAGAGCGTCACGCATCTGGCGGTTGCAGGTGTGCTCAATGCCGTCTGGGACTTGTGGGGAAAGATCCTGGGCAAGCCAGTCTGGAAGATCGTCTGTGACATGAGCCCCGAGGAGATTGTCCGATGCATCGATTTCCGATACATTACCGACGTCATCACGCCGGAAGAGAGCATTGAGATCCTTAAAAAGACCCAGAAGAACAAGGAGGCTCGTCTACAGGAGGCGATGGAGAACAAAGCTGTACCGGCGTATACCACCTCACCTGGGTGGCTAGCATTCTCAGGCAATCGCATGAGAGAAGTCCTGGAAGAGACCATTGCGGAGGGATACACGGTATTCAAGTTCAAGGTTGGAACCAGCATCGAAGCCGATCGTGAACGATTGTCAGCGGTCCGCGAGGTTCTAGGGTACGATAAGGGGCACCAGATTATGATTGATGCCAACCAAGTAGGTCACGTCCTAGCTCTTGGTTTTTCGGTTTGCTAACAACTTCAGGTCTGGAGTGTCCCGCAGGCCATTGAGTACATGAAGCACTTGGTCGAGTTCAAGCCCGTCTTCATTGAGGAGCCAACCAACCCAGATGACGTCCTCGGCCATGCCGCCATTCGCAAGGCTCTCAAGCCGTACGGCGTCGGTGTAGCCACAGGAGAGGCAGCCCAAAACCGAGTAACCTTCAAGCAACTACTCCAGGCCGAGGCGACGGATGTCTGCCAAATTGATGCCGTCAGACTCGGTGGTGTGAACGAGTGCCTCGTGAGTATCCCCGGCATAGCCAAATCTAGCCCAAGACTAACTTTGCGTAGGCCGTCATGATCATGGCTCTCAAGTTTGACGTCCCCTGTGTGCCCCATAACGGAGCCATGGGTCTGACTGAGTTGACTTCCCACTTGAGCACCATTGACTATATTGCCATCAGCGGACGAAAGTCTATGCTCGAAAACGCCGATAGCCATCGCGAGAACCTGCGCCATCCTTCCAAGATTGAGAACGCGCATTACGTCACACCACTAGCTCCTGGATATTCCACCGGCTACACTGAGGAGGCGTTAGAAAAGTACACTTACCCGAACGGTAGCTTCTGGAGCAGCGATATTGGGCGGGAGATTATGAACCAACCTACCGGAGGGGAGTTGTAGATTATGTACTGTATGTAAGAATCGTACCTGGGAGTCTAGACATTAAATTGTATGCTTTCATAAACGTCAATAAACGTTCGTATCTATACACGAGATAAAATCCGTTGCTTTCTTTGCACATCCTCTAAAATTGATACAACAGCCTCGAGGCTAGAAAAGGCCCATGGTCGTATGTTGTTGATAGCAGTGGTTTGAAGTTCGTCGATATCGAGGACCAGGTGTCGTAAGTCGGGACTTAGCGACGCGAGGGTCAGTACAACGATTGCGCCGAGGGACCTAGACATGTTAGATTTTTCAGCAAATTTGAAGGATGACGTACGATAATGAAAACGTCCAGGTGTACTGGCTGGGTCCGATCAAGACTCTCGTGGTGTTGTGGATGTAACACCTGCAGCTTTCTAAACAGAGAGCCGCCTTCTCCATCATGGACTCGGACGCGTGCTGCATTCCATGGGTGGTGATGTAAAGCACAAAGGGCCGGTAGATGATATGCCGCGCTGCAAAATACCGTATTCGCAACACGGGCTCGCGGTCGTTTGACTCGACGGCAGGGGTGCCGACGCCGAGTGCTGGTCGATATGCTTCCGGAATCGAGGAGTGCCATGTTTCCAACTGGGTATGGAGCTCGTCGCAAACTGAAATCATTGACGACACATCTTCGATGGAAAAGTCGTCAGGGGCCATGAGCGTAGTGGATGACAAGGTGAGAACGTGCTTTTTGCTTGGGTAGAGAGAATTGTGGATGCGATTAAGCAGTCTGCGGATCGAAATTTCTGCGAGGTAGCAAGTCGATTGCATGAGGCCAAGATTGGTGCAGTTCGGGAGACTGGTTTCGTCGGTTAACTGTTGAAGCCCGCTTCGTGGGAGCTCAAGCTCGGCCAGTCGGTCGCATTCCACCAGGAAACAAGACCAGAAGAGTCGAATGATGCTCTCCCGAGAGTTAGGTCCCTCTTCTCGAGGATCAATTCTGCCAATTTGTCAGCGCAGACCGGTGCTGGAGTGTTGCTAGTTCTTACCCAGATAGCTTGAACTGGAGTATCGTCGATGCAGAGTAGATCAACCGCCAACTCTGCAGTGGACGAACGATGTACGCAAAGTAGACGCTGGCCAGTACCAGTGCTTGGGGAAGTAAGAGGCTGTACGAAAAGGACCAGGAAGACTGGGAAATGAGGGTCGGCATTGCGTGTTGCATGTATTGCATGCCTGGTGGTGATGAACTGAATCTTTCAGGGTCTGGGTGAGCGGATGCCACAGTGCCGAGGGCGAATATGACCATGCAGAGGGCGGAAGCGATGCTCGAGTCGGGGCCCGTCTCCAGGAATTGTGAGTAAATTTCTTGGAACTCATTCTGGTCTAGAATTGGATGACTGTGATGTGCTGAATTGAAGAAGATGGCGACCAGCTCGTCAGCCACATCGCGGTTAATTTCCATCGACGGTCGTGGGTCTGGCCAGTCCTCGAAGGACAGTTCAGGAGGTAACCTGTTCCTCGACTCGAGCAGGAAGAACAGATCCGTGGGGTACTCTCCAATCAACGCCTTCATGGCCGGCAAGCTCAGCAGGTAGCTGGATGATGTCTTGTGTTTTACTGGAATCGTCAACGGAGGCAGGTTTGGCTCTGACTGTAGGTCAAGCCCGGTGAACGACCAAGGGGTGAACGGCACGCCAACACCCCCTTGGATGCCGGTCATGGGCATTGACGATTGACTTTGCGGTGAAGTCTCGTTGTGAAGATGAGACATTGGAACGCGGTTCTCGGCTGACAAGGCAGCTATTCTTTCTGATTGGTTTTCCAAGATAGTCTCAATGTCCCGGAGTCGGTTGATGATTTCTCGTGTACCACCAGAGGTATCGATCCTAGGCTGATGAGTATCAAAGATATATGATTTTATCGCGTCACATACCTTTGAGATGGTTGGTCATCATATTGACAGTCCACCTCCATCTCCATGCAGTTGGAGCACGATGGCTTCCGAGCGTCGCATCGTCGTTTGCTACCAAATCAGTATCAATGACGCAAGAAACCGTGTCAATCGTGACGTACCGACTCCGACAAAAGCTACACGCCAGTGCGACTCGTTTTCTGTTATAACTCATCCTTCCAGCCCATCAAACTTGTGCTTTGATTGACATCATCAAGAACCCGAAGAAATGATGGACGACGCGGACCACGTGTAAAGCATCACGGGCTCACGGTGAGGGGCCGGTTCGTTTTTGTCACCTGACTCCACCAACCCCGCAATCGGACAAGCGCGTCTCAAACTCACTTTGTTTACCCTACACCTTCACAGTTGACAGGATAGTCATTTGTTTTGGATTCTGTTCCATAGTCTTGAATGATATGACAGACTCGTCGTCTTTATTGAATACTCTCTAAGCTTTGACATGGATTATTGAGCTCAATGTATCACCGCAATTTTGGTGACCTCTGGGGCAAAAGGCCAACTTAATCTGTTTTGCTAAATCTCAAACTGATCACCTGGTATCTGGGAATAGAGCTCACCAAAATTTACCCAACAGTTGAAAATGGTACAATACCTACTTTAAAGCTAGTCTCTCATCTCATTACCTTTTAGAAAAGATAGATAATTGCATGGTTGTGATAGAAGTCCAAGATCAAGAGTTGTGCAGAGCAGCTTGCATTGGATGTCACGTGCTCATGATCGCGGGCTGCATATTTTGGCTGACTTTATGCCAAGACGTCTGTTCCGCGGCGCCCGAGCCGAGAACTGGCATCGCGAGCGAATTTTGCGGCCGAAACGTTTACAAATGCCTGAGGAGGATGCAAATTGTGATGCCACTTTAAACCTCTTTCTTCACCTGTCTTCAACTTATATTCTCAGTTGCCTTGGTATCCGCCATCTCGGCGTGTCTTTTTAACCATGAACAACGCCATTCATGTCACTCGTCTCTGTGGGCCGCGACTCTTACGCCCTGCGACGCGATTGACTGGAGCGACGCCTCTACTGTTCAACTCGTATAGCAAGAGCCATGCCGCGATACTATTTTCGACTTCTGCGACTCAACCCATAGGCACAAAACCCACCAAACCTTGTTCTAAGAGTCAGACTTGCCACACATCGCAACCTCTGTCCGTCCGTTCATCGTCTTTTTGGACTTCGCGGCCAACATGGAACCGCGCTTCAGTCAATACTTTGCGGTGTCTTGCTGGCTGCACGTTTGGAGATTTCACAGCCATGTGGCTCCTTCAGTTGAACTATCCAGAGCTTGGAATGGGAGTGATTATGCCAATAGCGAGTAAGTGGAACCATATAAACGCAAGATTGCAGTTCCTAATACGGATTTGATAAAGTGATTTCCGGAATTTCAACCTCTATTCTACTGGAGACGGTGCTGCTTCGTCTTGGTCGCGATGGACTATCATGGATCCCCGCCGTCAAGACTGCCATCGGGATGAGCTTCATTTCAATGGCGACCATGGAGATTGCTGAAAACGCAGTTGACTATTACCTCACTGGAGGAACGGTTTCGTTTGACTCTCCTGCATTCTGGGTTGCAGCCATGGTTTCTATGGCTGCTGGGTTCTTCGCACCACTTCCATACAACTACATCCGTCTCCGAAAGTTTGGAAAATCATGTCATTAGTTAGTAGCGAACGTTGTATTATTATTGTTATGGATAAAACATCTCTGCTTTTTTTCACTTTCACTTGCTCTTAATCTTGGATCTAATCGAAGAAAGTAGTAGACATCCACCTTCAATGTGAGGCGGTGTAATGTACGCGCATCGTCGGTTATGTACCATTCGAACGAAACCTAGCTGTGATGCGTCGTGCGGGGAAGTCGATTGTGTAACCCATTCACGGGAACCGATTAATCAACCATTTGTATGAACTCCCTAGGCGCAGAATTGTCCGAATGAAGTTATTTCAAGTAGAGAAACCAAAATATGTCATCATATATGAAGCGTTCGCGGGCGGCAATGGCATCATCACTGTTATAGACCCCGCTTCAAGCTCCCTGCCCTCAGAAACCTACCCTTCCTTAATTTCATCTCAATCTGAACAGAAACGTGTCAACTCCTTCCTTGTTCCGTGAGCTTCTCGGCGTCCCGCCGTCCTCGGCAAGCCCCCAAGATAGCACTCTTGTGATCATCGACGCACAAAGGAGTACGCTACGGGAAAGCTCAAGGTCGCCAACGTGGACGCATGTCGCAAGGCCATTGTCTCGCTCCTCAACAAGTATCGGGCGGCTAGGGGCAACGTTATCCACCTCTTGCACGCAACTCCTGAAGGAGCTCCTGTCTTCACTCCTGGCACTAACTTAACTAAAGAGTTCGAGGAGCTTACACCCGAAGACGGCGAGAAAATCATCCACAAGAACTTCCCAGGCTCTTTTGCGGGGACAGATTTTCATGAGCAGTTGAAGAAAAAGCAAGAAGATTGCCCTCGTGGGCTACATGGTAGGCTTTCTGCCCTCGGTGATCCTTGTGTGAATTATTGGTAACAGGACTACGCGCACCTATGTATTTCTACCACAGCTAGACAAGCTGCTCAGAGAGGCTACGATGTTGTAGTTGCAGAGGATGCTATCGGTGATAGAGACATCCCTGGCGTGGATGCCGAGCAGCTCACTCACGTTGCGCTGAGCGAGATTGCCGACGCCTTTGGAACAATTGTCCATAGCGGCAGCATTGCTGAGAGGGGCTATTCAACACAAACTCGGACAAGGCTGCCTTAGGATATTAGTATATTATCTATGATTAATCTAGGTCCCGAAAACGTCTCAGATGGCTCTCCCTTGAAGCGTGACCAAAACAGCCTGCTCAAATGCACCGGCGGCGTTTTGCAATGTTTCCGAGAACCTGCACCTTTTCTTTATCATTTTTAACCGGCGCTGGCTGGTCTGACTGATCACGTCCCTAAACCAATCACCCAACTGCCGTCTTATGGGGCGTTCTAAGCCTCATTTTTGGTCATTTGTCAAAAGTAATATCTAATGAATAGTCGCCAAGAGATGCACTTCGCAGCCTCGTTATGATGCCGCGGACCCTCCGGGTGATACAATGCATACCCGCACAGGTAATTGGATCAACTTGCATTCACAGTGGTGGGAACTAGCCAGTTGAAACCGGACGGGTGTAACGCAACTGAGAGCACTAACCGCCAGCCGACACGGCAAAGCGCCCAGCAGACCGGGTGGCTGATGCAAGGGTAGCAAGTTATTGGAATTATATGACTTAGCCCCATCCAAGAGAGTGAGAGGGGAAAATATTAGCCTGTCATCTGCATCCTTCACCGTTAACTCCACAACATATTCAGCTCATGCACGAGGTGCTGCAGCTAAGAAGCCCCCGAGCTACTCGTTTGTCCTGACCGATAACCTCCCTGCAAGCCGAATGCTTCTAATAGGTGGCCTTACTTGAGCTTCGTGCATCTGCGACCATATCGTCACGCCCAGTAAGCAGAACGGACCAATTGCTGTCTGGATACTTCCACCAACATCTTCTTCTGCATTCAGATAAGAAAGCACTGCCCCAACACCCACATTCTTCCCACTGGTTGTCCCAATTACCACTGGGCGCATTTCAAAGTGTTCTTTATCATGTATAGGCTACAAGGGTTGAAAAGGTGAACTCGCTGCCTATTCTATTATAGCAGTACATCAGCTAACACCTAAGACAGGCGGTAAGATAAGTAACTGTACATATGCACTTCACCTATGATGTACGCACCAACAGCTGCACTTTGAGTACTAGCTATTGCGAATCGTAATTACAAATCCCCGTAGCGTAACGAATGATTTGATTGGGCGACTGCAAATTTCCCTCATAATCAGGCTGGGCTTGCTGATGGACAAGAAACTCTCCCTCCCCGGCATTGATCTCTCAAGCAATTCCCGCTTCTCTACTAGCACAAGCTACCATTTGCAAAACACCGCCGCCGGCAACATCAAGCTACCAGCTCTCTGCCCTCTGTCCACCCCGTTTCCTTTGCAGAGCCTGCTAGTCTCCCCTGACAGGTTCATATGTGTCCGTAGGTCATTATACGTGGCCCCAAGCTTAATTGCAACTCTTAAGTTAATTGGTCCACTAGGTGACTTGCCCTTATCTCAAAATCTCGCCAAGCAAGTGACCGCCGGCCGAACCCCGAAGTTTCGCAGCCAAACATGTCGGGATTCGAGATCTTCGGCTTGATCGCGAGCATCGTCGCCGTCACGGAAAGTATCATTGACGCGTATGGCGCAATTAAGGATCTTCCAGGTCTACCCGAAGCACTTCACACAGTGAGAAGAAGGCTTCCACTCGTGGAGAATACTCTTCAGGATGCGAAAAAGCACACTGAGGACTCTATCGACGTGCAAGGCGACGACCCCGAAGCGCTTAAGAGCCTCGTGGATAGCTGTCACAAGAAGACTGAAAAGTTGAAGAATATCTTTCTAAAACTCCACCAGTCAAAAGGCAAGCCTGTCATTCAGGTGTATCAGATGCTTGCAGCCAGGATAGGCAAAAAAGGCCGAGTTGAATCGCTCATGGGTGACATCTTGAAGGATGTTCAGACCTTGACATCCTACCGTGTGTTCAAGACGGCAACCCAGCACCAGGTGGAAGTGTTGAAGAAGGCCATAGAAGAGATGGACCAGGTCGATCCATCGCTACCTGATTCACTTTTTGAAGAGAAGCCCGCCAGCAACATCCATAATGGTCAGGGGGATATTAACAGCGTCTCTGGCGCCAACAGCACACAGAACAATGTTACCGGGGGCATGTACAACTACAAGGCGGACGGTGGGACTATTAGTTTCGGTGAGCTCCCAAAGTCCAAAGATTCTTAGGGAAGTAAAACCATCGAGTCATCAGGCATCGTGGAGATAGAAGTAGATAAACATGGAGAAAATCAAGGCAGCAACTGACTCGTGGAAAAATAGTAACCAAGAATTTCTCCCATGGTTAGTTTTTACCTGCGGTGATAAATCCCAAGTATCCGCTATTCCTGAGAGATGTGACTTCCCCCAAAAATTTAGTTCCTTATTAATGAACACCCTTCAGGTGATCGCGATGACGAGGGATCTTGCCTTGCAGGCCTGTGGGTGACGGACCCTCGAGATGATAAGACGCGAATCGAAGAAACCAAGGGCAGCTTGCTCCATGACTCATACGCCTGGATCCTCGAAAACAATGAATTCAGAAAGTGGCGTGAAGAAGAGAGCCCACTACTCTGGATTAATGGTGACCCCGGAAAAGGCAAGACAATGTTGATCTGTGGCATTATCAATGAGTTGAGCCCTTCCACGAAGCTGGAAGATCAAAACTCCGACACATTACTGTCTTATTCTTTCTGCGAGGCGAGTGACTCGGGAATGAATACCGCGTCATCAGTGTTGCGCGGCATCATTTCCCTCCTGGCTGTGCAAGAGCCGTCTTTGAGTTCTCACATTAAGAAGAAGTACCAGCATTCTGGCCGAGCGTTTTTGGAAGACAAGAATGCCTGGTTCGCGCTGTGCACGATATTTACGAATTGCTTGGAAGAGCTACGTTCTCAGACAACCTACCTGATCATTGACGCACTTGACGAATGCAAGGAGGGGTGGAGAAATCTTGTACAGTTCATCCTCAAGCAAGTGTCACGGCCTCATGTGAAGTGGATTGTCTCTAGCCGTAATACGCCTGACATTAAGGAGGTACTCGACACTGCCCCACGGAAGGTGCGGTTATGTTTGGAGATGAACGAAAAGGCCGTCTCTGCGGCTGTCGACTTATTCACTCAGCACAGGGTGAAAGCCTTGGCTGAGACAAAGAAATACGACCTCAAAATAAAAAAGGCCGTTCAGGACCACTTGTCCTCAAAAGCACAGAATAAATTCCTCTGGGTGTCCTTGGCTTGTCAGATGCTCCAGGATACTCCAAGATGGGCGACTTTGAAGGAACTGGAGGCCTTCCCAGCTGGGCTCGAACCACTTTACGGACGAATGCTCAAACAAGTACGCAGCGAGAAAAAGCATCGCTCCGAATTCTACCAGCGAATCATTTCTGTCATGTTGACCGTCTTTCGACCCATCTCCCTAGACGAACTTATGTCTTTGGTGGAGGTTCCTGATGGCGCGTCTGACGACGACGACTCGTTATCTGAGATCATAGGGTTCTGTGGCTCGTTCCTGACGCTTCGAAAACGGACCATTTACTTTGTACACGATTCCGCAAAGGTTTTTCTCATGAACTCGACCAACGATTTTAGATATGATGGAAAAGAGCTGCACCATATCATATTCTCAAATTCGCTCCAGCTCATGTCAAAATCCCTTCGACGCGATATCTACAGCTTAGAATCAGCGGAACGGCCGACCAAGGACCCACTGGCTCCGCTGCGGTATCCATGTGCCTACTGGGTTATTCACTTGACCAACTGTGGCACTGATGCTCGAAACAAGGAATTAGTGGATGATGGCCCCGTTGACAAGTTTCTACGCCGACATTATCTCCATTGGCTCGAAGTTCTCGGTTATATGGGGGGCTTTTCAGTTGGGATAGTCTCAATGAGGGAGCTGGAGTGTATTCTTCAGGTTGGCCAAATGCCCCTATGAAGAGAACTGCATTCATTGACAATGACTTAGAGCTACACGTCTGACCTTGCCAACCTTGTCCAAGACGAAAACCGATTCATTCGATACCATAGAGGGGCAATTGAAAGAAGTCCTCTCCAGGTCTATACTTCAGCACTTGTATTCAGCCCAGCACGCAGCATCACGAGGGAAATCTATCAGGAAGAGGAGCCAAAATGGATTACGACGAAGCCAGTCACGGAGGACAATTGGAGTGCATGCATACAGACCATGGAGGGCCACACTGCCCGCGTCAAATCTGTTGCATTCTCGCATGATGGTCGCCTTCTGGCATCAGCATCAGATGATAAAACAGCCAGGGTCTGGGATGTGACAACAGGGGAAAACATACAAACGCTCATAGGTCATACTCACGGTCTTACCTCTATCGCTTTCTCAGGAAATAATTTCTGGATCGCATCGGCATCACGGGATTGCACGATCAAAATCTGGGACGCGGAGCAGGGAATATACATACGGACACTCAAGGGTCATGCGAAAGCCGTCAGCTCGGTTGCATTCTCTCAAGACGGTCGCTTACTTGTATCCGGATCTGAAGACAAAACCGTTAAACTCTGGGACTCGGAAACAGGAGCTTGCATACGGACGCTTCACGGGCATACTGACAACGTTACTTCGGTTGCATTTTCCCAAGACGATCACTTTCTTGCATCGGCATCAGAGGAATCAACGAGCCTCTGGGACCTCAAAACGAAAATCCGTCTACATAAAATTGCAGCCGGCAGTGACCGTTGGTTCAGGAACTTCAGTTACTCCCGTTGTGTCACATTCTCGCCTGACGATAAATTGGCTATGACTGACGGCAAAGAAATCAAGCTCTTGGATCCAGCTACGGGAAAATGCCTAGAGGTGATCGGTAGGCTGAGTACATGTAGCGCCAACTCGATTGCATTCTCACGGGATGGTCACCTGCTTGCGTCGAGTCTCATAGTTGGCCCAATCGAGGTATTCGACAGGACAATTGGGAATTGTTTGCAGAGATTTGAGGAAAAAGCCTTCTCGATTGCGTTCTCACCTACCAGTCGCTTGCTTGCATCAGCAAACCGTCAGATCAAAATCTGGGATCTAGCAATGACGAACTCGGCTCAGATTAACCAGTTACACCAGCGCCGCAATACACTTCTTTTTCACTTTGTCTTACTCTCTCCCGATGGTTCCCTGGTTGCATCGTCACGTGCTCATATGACGATCAAACTCTGGAATTCTGCGACTGGAAAATGTGTTCAGACGTTCGACTTTCCGATGTTCAATAAATTGCCTGTCTTTTCACCGGATAGTCGCTTACTTGCCCTATTTCGGGCTGGGGAGATTCAGGTAAGGGACACAGCGACAGGGGCGCAGGTGGAGACGCTCAGACACAACGAAGTGAAGATTAGCAGCGTTGCATTCTCCCATAACAGCCGCTGGCTTGCATGGGCGCCTGATAAAGGCTCGGTCACTGTCTGGGACCTGAAAAGAGATGAATGCATCCAAAGACTTGGGGACGACGACGATGAACCTCAGTCGCTTGTATTTTCCCACAATAGCCGCTACCTTGCAGTGGGCTCTAGGAATTGGATCAAGTTATGGGATTCGAAAACATGGCAATGCAAACAGACTTTCAACGCCAGTATGGACGCTCACGCTGTGGTCTTTTCCCATGACTGCTGCTGGCTTGCATTGTCATCGTCCCACAATGCTATTTCTCATACGAAGATCAAGATCTGGGACTTAAAGAAGGGGATATGCACGAGAACTTGCACATTGGGCATAAACTTTGTTGTGCAAGCTTTCGATCCAGTAAGCTTATGTTTTCAGACAAACATCGGCACAATTGAGCTCGATCTTCACCCGATATCGCAACCTCGCCTCAAGGGTTACGGAATAACCGCCAACCAGCAGTGCATTTTATGGAATACTGAGAGCGTACTTTGGCTGCCGCCAGAGTATCGGCCATTTCTCTTTATAGGTTCGGGAACCCACGCGGTTGCTATTGCCGGCTCCAACGTCGCAATTGGTTGCGAGTCTGGACAGGTCTTGATTCTTGAGTTTGCGCCTGACGGTCCATTGCCGCCATCAACAAATCGGCAACGGGTGGCGCTCTTCAGAACAACTCTTGGCCGTACCTTGCGGCCCATTCACGTGTACCGAACAAACTCACTATCTCGGCGGCGACTGTCTCAAACCCCTTCTCTAGATTGATCATGTCCTTAGACTCCGGGCTCGACCACTCAACAAGGGATTTATTAGCCTCATCACTTTCAACGTGGAATTATAGCAAGTGGATTTCCTAGTGCGACGAGACAGGGATTGGAGGCAGGAGAGTCATAGCAAAGATAATTACCGGTTGCTTGTCAAAATTCTGCCTGGTTGATAGGAGAAGAGCTTTTTTTTTTGGAAGGTTTGCTTAGGAAATGACCGTGTCAGGCATTCTTTTGAATTATATCGTTATTTTCAGGCGCACTTGTATGATATTGAGCACGAATGTATATCACCGCGCTAGACATGGCTGACCGAGAACGTGTTTCGATACTTGAACAAGTTCAAACATCTGTCTATTTGGTCCCTGAGTCCTCTAACCCAATGGTTACTCCTAATGGTACTAAGCTCAGTGTTTTAACGTTGACATAACGAGAACACCTATGATTCCTTTTCCTCAACCTGAGCCTGGACTATCTCTCTCCGGCTGAACTTGACGTAAAAGTCTGTTTGCTTCACAAACCAAGCATTTATGATGGTCCATTCCTTGTTCGGGTCCCGAAGGTTAATCTGTCACGTCATTAGCAGCCGACTAGGTACTTCTGGCGGAGTTACTCACGTCAAATCTTCTCATGAGACTCGGTACCACCTTGTAGATTTCCAACAGACTGATATTCTTTCCGATGCAGGTCCGGCTGCCCATCCCAAATTGGAACATCATGCCGTTCATCTTCTTAATTCTTTTCGCCTCCTCTTCGGCATCTTCGTTTGGGTCGGCCAGCCATCTTTCTGGTCTGTACTCGTCGACGTCCGGGCCAAAGATCTCAGGGCGACGGTGGATCTGCCAGGCTGAGACTCCAACAATTGTGCCGCCCTTGATGTGTTCGCCTAAAATTTCGACTCCCTGAGGAGGCACGATTCGTTCCATCGGAAGCCCAGGTGCGGGATGCATGCGGAAGCCCTCTTGTATGCATGCATGCAGATATGGCAATTTTTGAGCTTCGGCAAAGGTAACGAGTCCAGTTTCGTTATCCTCGAAGCTGTTGGATCTCGCAGCATCATCCAGTTCTTTCGTGAGTTTCTCATAGCAGGCTCTGTTGCGCAGCAGGTAGTAAAACACAGCCGATAGTGTGATTGCCGTCGTTTCTGAGCCAGCAAAGGCCATGGACACAGCCATGGTCTGAACCAGTGAATCAGTCATAAACTCGGGTCTGGCTTCTCTCGCGCCGATGAATTTGGACAGCAAGTCAGATCCCAAAGCCTGCTTCTTTGGCGAGCTGGTCGGGAGAATGGTGGTGTTTGGGTTGAGTTCGGGGATCAGGCGCTCAGCCATGCGAGCACGAGCAAAGCGAGCCACGGGAAACGTGGAGTCGACGAAGCCCCATTGAGAAAGTTTGAGGTAGATGGGGTTCTTGAGGAAAATTAGATCCAAAAAGGGGATTTGACCAACCTAGATGATGGGTGTCAGTGATGGTATTTCACAATCAATCGACTGCTACTTACGGGGGCGACATAAAGGAAGAGCTTGGACAGATATCCAACAATACCCTCGACGTCTTCGTTCTTCTCGAGAAACCCGTGTCGTTTGCTGTACGTAATTTCTCCAATGACATCAAAGGCATAGAACTGCAGCCAAGTCGTAAAGTCACAGCCCTCAGGCTTCCCAACGAAGAGCTTCTCGGTCTGGTCAAGGAAGAGTTTGGTGGTGTTGTCAACGAAGGGTTCATATTGAACCAATGCACTCATGGCAAAGGCTGAATTGACACTGCGACGGAATTGGGCGTGGAAATCATTGTCGGTGGTGCTGAATAGAGACGCTAATCGGAAGCCGTTGACGACAGATTGCTGGACAATGTAGAAATTGGACTATTACGAGGTTAGATCTGTGCTGAACGACGAGTATACGTATGCTTGCCTTGATGAAGCCTTTGTTGAGTCCGTAGATGGATTTTAGAGCCGCCGGGTCAGAAAACGAAAGGCTGTTCGGGCCTGTTCGGACAATGTCTCCGTGCTTGTCGTGAAGGGCCCGAAGCGTTCTCTCCGGACGCTGCTTGTATACGTCGAAGAATCGCCACCAATCCGTCAAGGATGCCAGGAACGGGCCCGGATACTTGTTCAGACCATTGTGATAGCGGTTTTTGATATGCCATCCGAGGAATAGGGCGACGAGAAGCGGCGCCCAGTGTTGAGAGAGCGCTGCGACGAGCGATTCGATGAATCCACCTTTCATGTTGAATACGGAGACTTTTCAGGTAACCTTTGGCAGATGCAGAGAAGCTAGTAACATTTTCGTCTTGAGGCTTGAGAAGGACCTTGATCCTTTTCACTTGACAGCGGCTCGCCAACTCCCGTCCGGATACGAAGGCCCGAGGCAAACTTCCCCAGAGATAACGCAGAGCACCCCACGATTTCGATCCACTCCGGCGTATGCATCTTCTACGGATCTCTGGGGTAGATAGCAGATGACGTGTGGAGAGGGTGGTAGTTCCGGAACCCCACTCCCTCGGCAGATGGACACGGGTAGGGACTGTGGATTATTGTGGTGGTCGTTGGAGGCTGTTAGCGTATTCTTTGTCGATGAAGGAGATACCTAACAGGTGTGACGAAAGATGGACCCCTTTGGAGAAGTGAGAGTCTCCCGGGTTTGATGGATGCTTGCCGTTGAGCTATCGTCATGCACGGCCAGACGGGCGGAACAACCGGGATGTCTTCATTACCCAGCCAATGCAGCAGGCCTCATTACTAGTTTGCAGAACTTGGTTGCCACTCACGGCCGTAAAACCGACAAGTTAACCTTTGCGGGGTAAGCGGAATGTGGTTTCTGCATCTGCCGAATGCAATATATCGCTGTCAGATGGGTCTTGGCGGCCTAGACCTTGCTTCTTTAGGTTGAAGTTTACGTAGGGCGCTTGAGCTTGGCGGAGGTAACGGGGATAGACGGGGAAGATTCAAACAAGCCGGGATCTGATTTGCCTCTTTCTCGGTGCAACATCAGGAACTCAATTCCTCCACAACTAGCGCACCTATCTTTACCGCATCGGGCAACCCTCAACCCACCCCCGGACTCTTCTCACCTCCGTCTCCCCGCGTCAACCCTCCTTCGTATTTACTTTGGCCGTCCTTCCCCGTTGTTCCGTTCGACACTCCACGCCACGAGTCGCCGCGAAATGGTCGACCTGGCCACCACAAGTCCACAATCCAGGGATGCTCCGGCCCCACTCAGACGCCGCACGTTGATGGCGCGAGAACCCGAGGACTATGGTCGGTATACGGAGTATCAACCGGTGAACCTCAGCGGAGAGCACGGTGCTGAAGACGTGGCTCAAGATGACGCTGGATACACACAAGGCCACTCAAGCCAGAAGCGGAAACGAGCTACGACTACCGACTTTACTCGCAGGAAGAGAGCCGTTACTGCATGCCAGTTTTGTCGTCTCCGCAAGACCAAGTGCGATAATGTCCGCCCGTGCTGTGGCTATTGCGTGCGGCACAAAGCGAAATGCGTGTACGGGGACTCGGAATGGTTGGATGATAGCATCGACGACCCGGAGCAAGATGCTGGGATGGGCCGTCAGATCCTCAAGCAACTAGAAACCATCAAGCAGATGTTGGAAAAGAACCAGTCCTCCTCGCAGTCGAACCTTCCGATCAACAGTCCTGCCACTTTCTCAACGACAATCGCTGCAAATGTTCAGAATAGCGCATCCCCCAACGTTGTGGGCCTAAGCCCATGGACTGAGGTGACTGACAACGCGTCTCATACCACTCCTAGCAAAGAAAACGCCTCCAGTCCCGTCAGCCGTCCCCACGCATTAGCTCGATGCGAGTCCCTACTGAGATGGCCCATCTTTAACGGCATCGTGTCCGAAGAGGATGCCCGAATTGAGTCGTTTCTCATGGACTCTGATTACAAGGCCAGGAAACAAGACGCGGAAGGGCTACCAAAGAACGCGACACAAGAGCATGTCAGCAGGGGTATCCGCGATGATGCGTTTGTACCTCTGTGTCGCAAGTTCCTCAACCACGTCCATACTCGGCATCCCGTTCTCGATGGGGATGAGCTGATGCGCTTGGCGAGAGTCGCCGAAGAACACGGCGTGAGATGGGATTCAGAATCTTGTCTGGTAGTGAGTAACCCGCTTGCTCTTATAGACATACGAACTAATGCGCACAGCTCGTTGCTTGCGCCTTGGCTGCGTATACGGTTCCATGGGAACCGCCCCCTGATCATATTAGCGAGGAGGACATGCAGCTGCGCATGAAGCACCAAATGGACAACAGGTCCGAGTCTGATGCCTACTACCTGGCAGCGAAAAAGCGGTTTGGACTTCTGGGTCATTCAATTCAGGATATCCAATGTCTGTTCCTTGCTTCCATGTATGATAAGTATTGTCTCCAACCACTGCAGGCATGGTTCCACCTCCGAGAAGCGTCTGTCCGGCTTCATGCGCATTTGCTTGGCCAACGCCAGCAGCCAGGGAAACCTGGAAGCTCTGTGTCAAGCCAACACCTGGAACAGAGAGTCTTTTGGTCTTGCTGGAGAGCTGAAAAGTATGTACTTTTGCCGTTAAATATTCCAGGCTAATAGTTAGCAGCGAACTTCTCTTGGAGGCTGGGCTTCCCACAAGCGGCTTGGAACATCTCTCATATCCAGATGCATTTCCGGCGCCTCCTCCTGACCTTGGTTCTTCCCAGCATGAAGCTACCAGTCCCGAGTCCATAGGCACACCCCAAAACAACCAACGCCTCATCGACGAGAAAGGCTGGTGCTACTACCTCGCTGAGATCTCCCTCCGACGCGCCATAGACGAAACGGTGCAGGTGCTGTATCAGCGAGGCGATTACTTCTGGCTCCAGAATCAAGCTTACTTGGTCCGCCACTACCACGAGTTTGAACAGCAAATCTCACTGTGGTAAGTTAAGGGCTCCTCATTGCATCAGATCACCTGCTAACATCCCAGCAGGCATCACCATCTCCCAGCTGCAGTCCAATTCAAGGTCGACCAGCCCAGCGACAACGAGTTTTCGTATTTCCTCTACGGCAGATTTTCCGAATGGCGCGAACTCGTGCTACGCCCTATCGTCTACCACGTACTGCACTCCCCAAGTGGTGACCATGTCCACTCCGATACAGTCCACCACGCGCAAAAAGCCGTCGACCTTTGTGCTGCCTTGATTCTGAAACACTCATCTCAACTGCGCCATGGAGGGTCGTGGTTCTTTGCTCGAAAGATGTTTCTTGCCGCATGCATTGTTCTCGCTGTGGTCTTGCAGCCGAATCGCGGGCTTCAGCCACCCGCGAACTGGCAGACCTTGGTTCAAAGCTCGCTGCAGACTTTGAGATTCTGGGAGAGAGATGCCCCGGACATTAGAAAAATGCACACCATCTTGGATTCTATGTACCGTGCAGTGTGCGAACGGGCTGGATACTAGTATTATAAAATTCGGCTCAGCTATTTATTATTTCTTCAATGCAAGTGACGCTGCACATTCGACGGCAAACCCAAAACTCCGAGCATACCATCCGGCGCTCCAGTAACTCAGCTCAATATTATGCGGCGCAGCCCTGATGATGCTCGTGTCTATCCTGATGCTTCTGGGGAAACTCGCAGCCAAGTCTTGGAGATGCTCATCTGTCGCATCCCAATAATGGTCTCTCTCTGCCACTGCAACCATGATGGGGACGGTGACGTTGACAGCCCATTTCTCCTTCCATGTTGGGAGCCATGACTTTTTCAGCGAGGCAATCTCTTCAAAGGGCATGGCGTGGTCGATGCGCTGCGATTGGGCGTACACTTCCTCGTCGGCCGTTCCTGGCAACAATAGAGTACTGTCTTTGATGTGGACAGGGATACTGATATGAAGCGGTGGAGGATCAGGTTGTGCCGCGTGGCCGCCGGTGTCCTTCAGGTGAGAACCAAAACCAGACACGACGATGCCTCCGAATGGGTACGCCGGAGTGCTCGATTCGGTACTGGTAGCATACAGAGACGCTGCCACAAGGGCACCGTTAGCACCAAGGCTGTGGCAGTGCAAGACGATGCAGCTGCACGCATTCGGCAGTCCGAATTCTGCCCAAAGCGCTGGGAGAATAGATTGATGCAGCCTGGCGCCCCATTCTTCGGGAAAGCTGGAGCCTTGGGGGATCGACGTGACTGCAGTTGAATCCTTGTAGCCCGGGCGATCAATAGCGACGAATGGTATCGAGAGGAAGTTGCTTGTCAGACTGGCAGTGTAATTTGGTGTCACGTCAAAGTACTGGCTGGTGTAGCAGCCTCCGTGAAGGCCGACTACGAGCGGGCAGTACTTTGGTCTGGACGACTTTTGGGTGGGAATGTTTCGAATTCCTGACAGGACCGTGTTGTCGGGAAGGGTGAGTTGGAATGTGTCCATGGTGGTTCCAACAAGACGGTCTCTGCTTGTCTGCAAGATGTTCCTCAATCAAGGGGATCTGGCTTGGTGTAGCACAGTAGCGGTAAGTACCAACAAGCGCGCAAGCTGCATTAATAAATCTCGCATAACGGGACCTGAACGTTTGCTGACAAAGGATGGATATCTCGCCGGCGGGGTAGACTCGGAGCATGGAATGGATCCATTTTTGCGACCAAACTACGTCGTATCCATCATACGAGGGTTACTGCAGATCATCCTCCCTCCGCATAGCCCTTCCTAGCCCAGTCGAGACCTGACAGAGTTACCGGCGCCAATGTCAGAGCCCGAGCGAGAACAAGAACGAGAGGCGACTCCTCCGTCCAGAGACGCAGAGTCGCCTCGCCAAGACCCGCCGATCGAACCGGAGCCACCAGAGCAGCCCATCGGCGCGGACGATGCACCCACTGACGATGGCTACTCATCCGACTCGGCGTCCGCGACGTCGACTTCGATATCGTCCAGCGTCCGCGACTACCAGTTTGAGAACAGTCGCAGGTACCACAAGTTCAAGGAAGGCCTGTACCAATTCCCCAACGACATGCCCGAGCAGGAGCGAGAAGACATGAAGCATACCGTCGCCGTCCATCTCTTGGGAGGGAAGCTTCACAATGCGCCGCTGGACAAGCCGCAAAAGATAATCGATATTGGCACGGGAACGGGAAGCTGGGCCATTGACAGTCTGTCGCCACATCACCCATGTGTATTATCCTTGTTAGCACAGCCATGCTGATTCGCTTCGTTAGTGGGCGACGAGTATCCGGCAGCCGAAATCATCGGCATTGACCTGAGCCCTATCCAGCCGCCCTGGGTGCCTCCAAACGTCAAGTTTCTCGTCGACGACGCTGAAGCGCCCTGGCTCCATCGGCCAAACTCGCTTGATCTTGTCCATTTACGAAACATGTCCACCGCCATCAAAAACTGGCCGGCGCTATTTGCGCAGGCATACAGGTACACCTCAGCTGTGATGAGAAAAAAGTGCTACCTCATTACTGACACGTTCTGACTAGCACCCTAAAACCCGGCGGTTGGATTGAGCTTCCCGAGTTCCGCTGGGTATACGGATGCGACGACGGAACCCTCCGCCCTGATTATACACCACCACAGATGGTGGCAAATATCAGGGATGGGCTGGCTACATTTGGCATCGAAATGCACGCCGCTGAAAAGAACGCAGACAGGTTAAGAGAAGCAGGCTTTGTAAACATCCGCCACGAAATCAAAAAGGTACCAGTGGGAACATGGCCCAAGGACCCCAGCCTGAAGATGATTGGCCTTTATAACAGGAGTGTCATTTACGATGGTCTCCAGGCCATCACCATGGGACCCTTCACCCGGGGCCTCGGTTGGAAGCCTGAGGAGGTCGAAGTCTTCCTTGTCAAGGTGCGGAAAGATTTGATGGATACTTCGGTGCATTCCTACGTGCACTTTCATTCTTTGTGCGCGCAGAAGCCCGAGACATCGAGCTGATGATGAAGATGATCACGGCATTTATTTTCTTTACAACATCGGAATAGACTATATTTTAGACATAGGCAATTCTAGGTGCGATACGTGAATGACGTGGTCTAAGATGCATCCAACATGGCTAGCCGGTTTTCTCCAGGCTCAACACGCCTAGAGCTTGGGCTTTTGAAATGTGATCGTCCGTGTCGTCAGCGTACATGCAAGGGTCAGTAGCGGAGAAACTTGGAGAAGGGCTCTAATGCATTATCCAGGTAGAGGCTGCGGTCCAAAGATAAAACCCGAGAGGGATGGACCGGGTTATCACTGGCGTCAAGTCCAACAAGAATTATGGCATGGCACTTCATAGCTCTTCTCGGGCAAGTTCTGAGACGGCTCAAGTCCAACCCCTGCTTATTTGTCAGACTTGAAACCATTGAAACGAGTAATTATTCCTGTATGATGTTCGTGTCGATATCTAATTTCAATGGATACAAAAGACAACAAAGCCATTCTCAGCTCCGGTCTGCACCAACTTCAGCCGTGTAATCCATTGCTCCAGGCCTGGGCCTCTGCAATGGGTCTCAGCATCTTAACCCAAACTCGGAGGCCCTCGCCCATCACTAAGTGGCACCTCGCTTAGAGAAGTAGCTTGAGCTTGCGAACTCCCCGCCATGCATAATGCAATCCAATAGTAAAATCCCAGACCCTCAAGCGCGGGAACGCAAGAAACAATCGAGCACTATTGACGTCGCCCTTATTGCGAGGCCAGCATTAGAAAAGAGAATAATTGATTAGAAGCCCAGTTTATTATCGGTGACTCTATTATCTCTCTATCGTGCCAATATATGTTGACCTAGTCGCAATGGCGACCGACAAAGCCTTGGTTGGCCCATCTATCCAAATGATTCTACGTTTCCGCGGAGAAGACCATAGAGAAAAGGGGGCTCTTGAAACGTTACACAAGGTTCATTTGGAGCAACCGATTCCCGAAGGCAACTAGATAGTAGTCGCCGTACACCAGCCCATGATTGGCATACCGCTTCTTGGAATTGTGATTGTTGTTAGCCGTGCCATACTTCAAGATGCCATCAAAGGCCTGGAGGGTCTCGTCCTCGATCTCGATGGCGTTGACGGGCCCCTTGACCAGCCGCGCCTTCTCAGGAGCCTGCGCAAAGCGTAGTAGCTCTCGCACGACATCCACGGCTGCCCGGCGGTACCGGCCGGCGAGGTCGTCCTGGTCTAGCGCCACCAACGCTTGAGAGAGAACCAGCATGCCGTTGGCGGCGATAGCACCGGCCGACGAATCGCGCAGCGGGCTCGCAGGGTCGTCGATGGGTGCGTCAAAGTCCCAGAGCGGCACGTAGCGGCTGTTCTTGGGTAGGTACTCGGGGGCCGTCTCCATCCGATACAGGAAGTACTCGGCCAAGCCGCAGGCCGCCCGCAGGAACGTGTCATCCTTGGTAGACATGTATGTCTGGGCGTAGCCCAGGATGCCCCACGCCTGGCCCCGTGCCCATGTAGATTCGTCGTTGTAGCCCTGGTGCGTCAGGCGAGCCTTTAGATAGCCGGTTCGGGGGTCGATGTTGGCGACGTGGCAGGTCGAGTACCACGGTCCCGTGTAGGAACCCTTAGACGATGGGACTGGCTTCTCCTCGCGGAGGTGCGACCGGAGCAGAACACGTGCGTGCGAAGTGGCCATGTCGTAGAGGTTCTGCCCGTCGGGGCAGTGCTCAGCAGCGTAGTAGAGCAAGTCCAGGTTGCAGAGGCTGTCTATGATGACGATCATGTTCTCCGTCTGGTCGCGGATCTCGATGTTCTCTTTCAGCAACAAGTCCCAACTACGGATCGCGCCCGAGGTGGGGACGTATCTCGTGGCCAGGCTCCGAGCGGCGCAGATGATGGAGTTGAGGCTCTGGACGTTTCCATTGAGCTCCCAGTCGAGCTTCAAGGCTGGCATGACAATGAACCCAATGTCGTGGGTGTCCGTACGGCTAGCCATGCCATGGAGTGGCCTGGTCCAGGTGTCGCAGAGGGTCTGGAAGTGCAGCCGGATTGTTTCGATGCTAATGCTATCAGGTTTTGACGGGTCCGAGTTAGAAACGCGGATATGGCGAGGAAACCGAATAGCACGTTCTAGCAATAGGTACAGCATTCCCGGAAAGAAGCCGCACGTCCAAAACTCGGCCTCGCGCAGGGTGTAGTTGCCGGCGTCTTCGCCATCCTGCGGCACGTACTCGGGGAAGTAGTTTGGGAAGCGCTTCTCCCCGACCAAAGACTTGGTAGCGGTCCGGTAGGCCTTAGCGAGGATGTTGTCGGCATAGAGCTCTGCAAGCGCCTCGCTGATAGTTGTGCCCCCGGTCAAGGCAGGGACGTCCTGGAACAACCTGTCTGGTTCTGTGAAAGGGCTTCTCAGAGTCGAATTGTCTGCCAGAGAGTCCTCGTTGGAGCTGGCTGGTGTTTGGGGGGACCCGTCCGAGGGACACTGCTCCTGCTGATGTTCCGACGAGGGCGCTTCGAATGTGAGCGAAATGGGGCCCTTGAGTGATGCTTGATGTTGGGCGACTGGCTCCTGTTGCAACGCAGCCTCTAGCAGTGTACGCCTCGGCATCATAAATTCTTGAGATGTAGTCTCTGTCTCGGAAGGTGATGTAGTTAGAGTCTCGGGCCCTGTACTGTTGCTCTGCAACTCGGACATCTTGTTGTACTCAACGTCGTCCTCTAGCTCTGAACTCTGAAGATGATATTTTAACTGCATATGACGCGAGGACTCTGGGGCGGGGACACTATTAGCAGGCATTTCTGTGAGCATGGCATGTCTATTTGGGGCATGAGACGACAATATTTGCTCTCTGGAGTCTGGAGTGAGCATACTCCGGAGCCCATGACGGTTGCTCCGTGGCAATTGCCCCGAGTAGCGACCCCAAGCAGCTCGACATAGACTAGGCGGTCTTGGCATGCTCCGGGGCCCACCGCGATTGCTCCGCGACGATTGCCCCGGGCCCCCGAGAAGCGGCCTGTACTCCAACTCAGGCCAGGGGTTGCGGGGAACGGGGAACGGTGAACGCGGGGAAGACGGCCGTGTGGCATCACCCCGGACGAGATCCGTGGGGCCCCGCCGACGCGAGCAAAGAGATTCTGAAGATGGGTGTTTATTAAGACAGCGTCTCTCCCCACCCGCTGCCTTGCTTCTTGGGCCATCACTAGCCACCTACAGCCCAAGAGCCTGGCCCTCTTTCCATCTTTGTCTCTTTCTCTTGTTCCCGTCGGAAGAAAGAAACTCGGGCCCCCCGACATTGACAGCGGTGCACAAGTGTCAAGATGGCGACTCAACCGCACAAGGCGAACGATGACATCGCCATCCAAACTGCCCCAGTCCCCCGGCAGAATAGCCAGCAGCAGCCGCCGCTCGCGGACGATGCGAGTATTGGCCAGAAGCCGGTGGTCAAGAACGGCGTCGTGGTGAGCTCGGCCAGCAAGCCACCCAAGAGGGATTTTCGACTTGCCTGGCTCTACATCTTCGACTGGTACCCGAGCCACTACAGCAAGGAGGAAATCGCCCTTGTCAAGAAGCAGGACCGCATCATACTTCCCCTCATGTAAGTCCCTACACCGAGCTAGTCAAACCGCCGAGCGCTTGAACGTGGGCAGTATGCTAACTTAGAAAACAGCTGCTTGCTATGTAAGCATCCTCAATTACACGTTTAAGCTCCAACACTAACATGTTACATAGTCTTCGTCAAGTGGCTTGACCAGTCCAACATCACCAATGCTTACAACTCGGGAATGAAGGAGGACCTGAACATCAAGGGAATCGAATACAACTTGTTCAGCACCTTTTACAACATCGGCTATCTCGTCCTAGAAATCCCCTCCATGATGATCATCTCCCGTCCCAAGTTGTCACGATGGTACCTCCCGATCTGCGAGACCCTGTGGTCCATCGTCACATTTATCCAATGCCGCAACAACAGCACTGAGATGATTTACGGTATGCGATTCCTCATGGGTCTTTTCGAGACGCCAGCCGCCACCGGTTCGCTCTATGTCCTCTCGTCCTGGTACCGGTCCGACGAAGTGTTCAAGCGCGCCGGCGTTTGGTACGTCTCCAGCAACATCGGCGCCGCCTTCGCTGGCTATATGCAGGCTGCAGCCCACGCTGGCCTTGATGGGAAGCTTGGCATGGAGGGATGGTAGGTTCTTGCTCTCTTCTCGCTTGGCCGTACATATCAATCTGACATTTCCCCTTTCTCCCAGGCGCTGGGTCTTCATCGTGGATGGTGTCATCAGTCTCCCCATTGCCATTGCCGGTTTCTTCCTCTTCCCGGGTCTACCCACCAGCCCTCGCATCTGGTGGCTCAAGGAAGACGAGCAGAAGCTTGCTCAAGCGCGCATGCAAGACGACGGTGTCAGAAAAAGCTCCAAAATCGGCAAGCGCATGCTGAAGCGGGTCTTCGGCCATTGGCACTTCTACTTCGCTGTGACTACCTACGTTTGGTAAGTTGTCGCCCAAGTGTTGTGGAAACGCGCCAATGCTAATAGCCTTTGTCTGGCAGCTACCAGTGTACCACCTGGGTTACTGGCCAGATGGGTATTTGGGTCAAGTCCACCGGCCAGTACTCGGTCGAGTTGATCAATATCCTTCCCACAGGTACTCAGCTTATGGCCATTGTCTGTGGAAGTCTTGTTCCTCAGTTCGTCATGTGAGTCTCCGCTCACCTCCTCTATGCTGCTTTCAGTAGGCGGCAGCTTTTAACGCAAGACGGCACACTGACTTTTGGACTCTCGCAGGGTATACCCGATTTGGATGCCGGTTCTCTTCACCGGTACCGTCTTGATCTTCTCTAATATCTGCCTCCGAATCTGGTATATTCCTGTTGGTTTGAAGTTCGCGACCTGGTTCCTTTTGGGGTTCAACTCCTGCGTCACTCCGATGCTCTTCCCTTTCATCCACCTGATCATGAAGGACGATAACGAAGCCAAGAGTTTCACCACTGGTGCTATGGTGAGTAGTCCCCTTTTGCTTAAATTCTTGCTCGGGGCCGTGATTGTAAGCGATAATTTGTAGGCTAACCATAAGTGTGTTTAGATGACCGTCGGCTGGTCTTTCTTCACCTGGTACAACGTCGTCGTGTTCCCCATCACTGAGGGCCCCCAGTGGACGAGGGGCTTCACTGCTAGCATCTGCCTCTGTGTTGTCTGGGTCTCCTTGTTCATAACCGGCTACATGCTGTGGCAGCGTGATATCAAGAGAGGCCTGTACAAGCACGCTATCGAAGAGGAGGAGAACGAAGAAATCATCAACGAGAAGGTCGAGCAGGCTCAGGCTGAGTCCACCCACCTCGAGGAGAAAGAGAAGGATAAAGAGCTGAAATAGAGAGTTCTAATCGGTTGTCTCTGTAATATTCCATAGAGACCTGGGAAACATTTTGGCGCTTTTGTTGGTGTTTTGCCAACACATAATCCCTGTGCTCTGCGGTCTCTCAAGTCAGGGTTGTCTAATTATGAGCTCTCGGATTAGTTATTTATGTCAATAGACATATGCCTTAGGAACCCAATGAATGGTCATCTGCGTCTCTGTTCACGGTGACTGAGAACAATCCGACCAATATTGACACCACCGAAGCAAATAGGCCCCTGGATCATAGCATAGTGGGGTTCGGTACCTTGTGTTAGAGTTGATCAAGGGGTCCTGCGAAGGCGGTCGAAGTGAACGCATCACTTTATACCGATTTCTTTGGTGACAGAGCAATTCAGTGAGGAGCCTGCTTTAGCTTCGACTGTACGACTGAGGCCTTAATAATTATGCAGGCCCTTATGTCTCGATCCCAGCCTCCCACAGCCATTAATCTTGATGAGGGTTGTTAACTAGAGCTAGGTATGACAAAAAAGCGCCCTCGCTGAGACATTCCTCAACCACTTCTGCTTCAATAGACAGTAACCGCGAGCCTTCGAGGTCCGCCCCTTTATGGGAAACCCCACAGTCCCTTGCCCGTATCTGGGCAACTCTATGCTATCTGCAGTCTCCATTGCAAAGGCTTTGACCATCCTGAGCCACCTAAGCTCCGAGCTTGTAGCGCATTCGCGGTCTTTGCACCACCATGTACACCGGGTGCTCTCGTCAAACAATGGGTTCTTAAATTCTCCACAGTCCAAGACCGCTGCTCGGTTGTAGTTGGCGTCGAGAAGGCAAAGCCACCCGGGACTCGTCGGTTTAGTGAAGAGTGAGCGGGAGGATGCCTCTAGATAGACTTTCATTTTCTAGCGCAACCATCTATAAGAAGCACCGCAATATTGACAGCCAAAGGTGCGTTTCCTGTAACTGATATCTGCCGACAATAAGTCGAAATCACGGGAGGGTATCATGACCACAGGAAAACGATTGCAGCTTTTGGATTCCAGTGTACGCAGAAGCGGGCCTGGCTCCGAGAAAACATGATTGCAGAGTCGTCCGTCGGGCAACGAAGCTTGAAGAACTTGTTTCAGCTGTTCCTGAACGTCCTTAATCCAGACCGGTGACCAAGGTTCTAGGTTCAATAAGCAAAACTTCCAGTGAGTCGACAGGATAGTCGAGTTCCGAAACCAGGCTGCTAGGTTAATATCTGGAAGAGTGCCAAGAGGATCGTATCGACGGATGTGAGAAGGATGCGTGCACCTTATCATTTCTCGAAACCGTCATTCACTTTGAGCTATAGCATCGTCCCAAAGAAGCCATCGGTGAGAGCACATAAAAGCACCATTAAGTCGCCCTATGCATATCCCGCCCTTCTCAGCCAAGAATGCCGTGCGTGATCAAACTTTCGCTAGGAGCTTTCTCCGGTCAATAAATTACGTTAGTCTAAACCTTGTAACGTCAAGATCAGGTCCTTCGACTCTTAACCACCTCAAGGTTCTCTTAAGGTATCTGAGCCAGGGCTAGTACTGGGCCGCCTCGGAAAGTTCTGGAATAAATGATGGTCTCCGTAGTGCATAAATATGGTCAACAATTTGCTAGGCAAATAATACTAAGGGTAGTAATCAGCATCCACGCCCCGCTTATGCGGTCTTAAGGAGTCCATAATACAAAATCCAGAACTCGCGGCTCAGGAAGAAAGTTGCGGCACTCCATAGTCTCTCAAGGTGTGCATTATCGCCATTCGCTAATTACTGTATAATCTCTGACGACCACCGATGAGCCAGTGGGATAGAGGACGGTATTGCTTTCGTCGATATCCTAACTTCCCCCTAATTGTTATCTCAGTAGCTCTCAAAGCAAAAGCTATCCCAACTCTTTTGGTATCCTCTTCATATTATATACACTTATGGAATTCTTTGGGCTACAAGACGTTATGAGAAGGGGAGCTGTTGAAGTATCTGCTATTCAAGACGGCTCTGTCATTTAAATCACCAAAAGAATAACTAGTGGTCTAATCTATGCATTTCTTTTAGTTATATAACTCAGTTCTCTAACTAAAACGAGCGGTATCCAGTAGCTTACTCAATGGATTATGTTCAAGTCTAAAAAGCTGAAAATGTTTTAGTAGGCTATATACATTGGAGAACCAATTACCATTCTGTTTCTTGTTCTGTTGATATTCATACGGTTCATGTGAAAGATCAACTCTTCCCATCATGACTCTGAGTATTTTCCCGAAGTGATGTGGATTTCTTACCCTTGAGCCCTTGTATCAGTCCTCTTTCTGGTTTTTCATATCATCACAGCCTGGAACTTGCCTGCGCTATAATTTACCCTCTTCAGGCTTCATAACCATTGCACGGGAAGTAGCTTGGTTCACGAAGTCTACATGTAGGAGAAAGGCTTTCAAGCAGTGACCCAGTTTACATAGGGTACTTGGCAGTCGCTTGCTTAGGTTGGATAGCAAGAGTCTATAAAACAAGTGGTTAATGGTATTGGTTATCGAGCAAACATACGGATCCGGGTTTCCACCGAAAAGAAATCTAGAGTCTGTGGAGCTATAAAAAAAAACCCGTAATCCTTCTTTATTTGAGACGAAAAGCTCGGGCATTTTATACCGATTCAAGTTACGAATTTCCTCGTATCCTTTTCTTAACCCCCTGGGTAGAGTGGGAGCCATCAAAGATCACGAGCAGGACTAATATACATCGTGCGACTCTAATCCCCCAAGTGGTTAGAGTGGATCCTACACGCCTCTTCGCGGCTCGGGACTTCACCAATCCAAGTCTCGCAGCACCGGCCACCATTCGAACACCTCGATACCAACCTATCTCCCCCATTTAGGATATTGTTATCTCTAAAGCCGTTATTTAGTCCATCTCCGAGCTTTTCCACGCTGAATCTGGACGATACCCAAGGGTCCGATTCCTCGGTTCTTCGGTAGGTCAATAATTCAGTCTGTATAGATGTCCAAAGAGTACTGTAAACGTTTGACCTGCTTGTGTTATAATAAGACCCACGCCAGTCTTTTCCGCCACCATTTAAGACTTCAACAAAAGCCTTCCAGCCAAGTATTGTATCCGTTGACCATGAGTTGACAACGCCATCAGGGATGCGAGATGCTAGAGTCGAGGGCGTGATGGAGTCATGGCTACACACTTCATCGGTATCGTCACCGAGAAGTGCAGGAACAGAAACAATAGTACTCAGTGTAGGGTCGGCTCCATATGCTAGCATGCAGACGAGACATGCGATAATTCCAAACATTGTTTCACCCCTGGTACCGTTGTTGGCCAGGTAGTATGCAACTAGAACCAGGGCGTGGAGCGGGAGCAGCTTCATTTCCATGCCACAACAGCGACAGCATTTCGAAAATAGGCCACTCATTGCGTTAATATCCGGGCTCCAATTAGTGCGGAAGATATTAACGATGGAGTGGCAAGTTACTTGAGCTGATGTATGGCAGAAGGCATGCTTCCAATGAAATGGTATGGTGGTTACTCCCGCCGCGTAGAGTTGCCGGACACACTTGGAATCGGCGTCCCATCTCCCGCAAATGTCTGCCTCCTCGCCAGGGAATCATCTCTGCCCCTGGAACCGGTCGCTGACCATAGCAGGAGTGACTGATGTGTGCGAACGAAGAATGTTGATCATCAAAGAGTCTAGAACTGTATGACCTAGATCATTCCGGTAGTTCGGGACAATGGATAGATCACCGTCGAGATAGCCCATCAAAAAATAGAAGACCAGGCAACAGTTCTTGGTGCCATCCAAGTAAGAAGCAGCAAGGTGGAACGGGTGCAGACTTCTGAGAGACTTAGGTGGTGCGTCGTTCAAGTCCATGTAGTCAACGAGGATATTCAGGCTTCTTGCCATTATGGCGAACGCCCAGGAATCCGCGTCAACCTGATCCTTGGACTGACTTACCGAACTGATGATCGATGAGGTGGATAAGGCCAGATTATTTTCAGTAATATTTGAAAAGCTGTTCTCGGAGAGCGCTGACACCATTGTATCAGCCTGGGTCCGGTGGCTCCCTGTGACGGTCCACTGTGTCCATGTCGACTCATCGTCGATGTCTTGTTCCTGGAAGACTTCAAAACCAGGTGATGATACTGTCTTGGGTATGAGGCTTTTGGCGTCGTGTGTTTTTGATTTGCATAGCTGAGTCGGCGGATCAATTCCTAGGTGCGGAGCGGCAAGGGTATTCCTTGACTGAATTTTCGGTACTGATGTCATCCCGGCAATCTCCACGGTACCAAGGCTCTTCGCTGCCACAAGAGAAGGAGTCCAGTACGTGGGACCTTTGCCCCAGTACTTCGCGGTCATGAACGAATGGATCCAAAAGTCAAGCAGCCAATCTGTCACGGCTCTGTATCTCAAATTAGTGCTTGATCGAAGCTTGGTTTTTGTCGAAGGTATCGACTTACTTTCGCTTTGTCGGCTCCAGCTGTAGCAACAGCTCATGGTGTCTTCCTTGGATAAAAAGGTCTGCCCTGTTGAGGTATACTTTCTGTCGCACCAGCTGCGTGGTGGGAGAGGCTCTATCTCCTTGGGCAGGGGGGGTATGAGGTCCCTCAGGGCTGTCAACAATGACATGCGGAGGAGACCCCATATGCGATCCAGTTGGCGATGGGCAACTGTTTAATCTTGCATCATTGACAACAAAAGCTGCGTATGGGAGGGTCCAGCGCGCGAATCTGCAGCGAAATCGTTAGCATTGGATTGGAACGCATCCTTCATCGAAAATGACGTACATGCCACTCTCCAATCTTGGCTCCTGTCTTCGCCTGATCTGATCGTTCAGAAATCTCTTCAGTGTCTTCTTATCGACTTCCTTCTCGAGACCGCCTTGTACAATCTTCAGGTCTGAGGTGCTAGCGTTCTCGCGAGTGCGCTTCGCCTGACGCTTGATGATTTCGGTCTTGACCTTGGTCGAGGTAATTTTCTGGATGTTCCACTTTCGAAAGTGATATTTGTATTGGTGAGGTCTGGAAACTCAGATGGTAAGCATTGGGGTTACACTTAGTAATAGGCAGGTGAAGAGGGTTACTGAGCGTTGAAGAAATATTCTGTGTTCATCCTCTTCGCAAGTTCAGCGATCTTTTCGCCCTCTTCAATGTACAGGCGGACGATGGTCTCCCTTAAGTATTCCCAGCGTGCGTCGTACGGGACGTGGCGGAATGCTGGGTCAGATGCTTCGGGGGCTTGAGGGATGGAGGTGTTCATCTTGATAGAAAAGGACACAAGTTTGTGGTTGAGATATAGAGAAAGAGGAGGGATCACAATGTAACGGAAAAACCCTTTGAGAAATCGGGGGAGGAATGTCGAGGAAAGACGTTGAGAGCCTCGTCAGTAAATATTACCGGCGGGGGCCAAGTTTTAAGGCCGAGTAGTTCGCCCAAGACACCAATGTCTGCCTCCTATGCAGTACAAAAGGAGACTGCCCAATAAGAGGCACTTATAGAAGCCCCTGCTCCATGTTGGCAGACGGTGGGCCAAGACAAAGGTTGACAGCCCAATCACACGTTTCAGCGCCAGGTAAGGCTGCTGCGGTGTCACCTCCCTTCCGATTTAATCGACACGTAATTATTCCAGGGAGGATTTAAGAGACAATCAGATGCAAAAGATGAGTAGCGAATCAGATGCAGTATCCCCAGGCTCGCACATGGCTGCCATCTTGTCATCCCGCAGCGGACAAAAGGAGAAAGCCCAATCATAAGCATTACTGATATTCTTGTCTCAGGCTGGTAGCGAACAAGCCGAAACAAAGGTTTAGCAACCAATAAGTTCAGGCTACTGCAGTGTATGTACGCCGCATTTGATGCAATGCCATCCTGTCGAGAGTTCAAACTGGGCTTAGTTGATATTGAATGATCACACGCAAAAGATCAATGCCAAATCAGATACCAATATGATCACAAGTAAAAGAATAGTGCCCAATCGGATGTTACTTACACTAATTGCATGCACTTTACCTGGCGGTGAGATGGTTAGAACTGGCTCTTCCCTTGCCATGCAATGCACTTCATGATCCAGTTCTGCCTGCTTAGGTTTCTGTTCGGAGACGCTGGCTACTCCCTGGAAACATTTTAAAGGAGCTTTGACCCCACTTCTCGGGTTTCCTTCTACCTCGATGTATTTCTTCGCGTTCCTCGCATCTAAACATCTCTACGCCTTTTTCCCATTTCCCCCTCATTTTTGGACCTGATTCTCACTCTTGGCGCTGCTGGCTAACCTGAGCCATACTTGCAACGATGCCTCAAAGTCCTGGGTCGAAAGTTAGGTTTGTTCCATTGACGGAATTCCATCGATGGCCACGCTAACGTGGTTGAAGCAACGTCGACAGTGGGTGTCTTGATCATGATGCGTCCAGCGTGACATGTCACCGCCATTCTCCTGCTCCTACTCAGCGTGCCTCTGAAGTAGCCCACGAGGATAGCCCGATAAATGCAGCCAACTTCAACGACTACCGTCATTCACGAGTAGATCATTGTCTTGCTGGACTTGGCTCGCAGTTTAAAGAGTAGTTCTAGTCAAGCACGATACCGTTTAGAACATGTGTTAACTCAAAGTCGTAGGGACAACAGCACCAACAAAACGTAATCGAGTCTCCCTCATTTGCATCAAACCTCTCGTCCATTCAGTGTTATACTTTAAAAGCCAGGTCTGGCTCTCGCCATATGGGCGTGGATCAACTGGTTCAAAGGAAGACTCGTGCATTTCCACGAGCTGAGCTCGGAGGTGTATAGACACTAACTACAATCAGAAGAATATATCTGCTTCCATCGTCAGATTGATGTCAGCTGGCATGTGAAGTTAGTATATCAGTGGCCTCGGAAATGAGTCATGTTTGAACTTGTTCTACATCTGTTTTCGTAAATGACAATCGCTGTCTCAATTCATCAGGGAGGTTCAATGTGGGGAGAAAGCAAATTTAACCTTAAGGAAAATTGCAATTGATCAAACCAAATGATATTAGACGGACTGTTTCCTTCACTCCACACGCTCTTCTCCGGTGTTATTGGAAGACCGCTCAAAAGCTTCGGAGTCATTGGTCAAGGAACTAGTCAATTGGTGTATGATAACTCTTCTTTAATCATGTTCTTAGTTTGCAGTTCACCAACTATAAGCGTTGGGCTTGTGGGAATTATGACACGAGGACCCCTTGAGCCACCCTGAAGTGATAATCCAACAAGTAGTGTTGATAACAATACTTATCGAAGGGGTCATCCAAGTCATCGATCATATCAGTTACTATTTATCGTCCAATGGTGATACTCTATGAAGAAAATGTCTAGGCCGCCTTAGCCACTGCACGAAGATCCCTAACATTGTCATTGACAACCTCCTCTAACGACGCCCAGCCCGGCCGTCCCAAGTCGCGCAAGAGCTGTTCCGCACGAGGCGCAGGCTCGATCTCGTTAGGATCTTCCCCGCCGCAGAAGTTCTCAGGGAATTTCTTCTCTGGTTCCAGCTTGCGGAAAACATCAAGGATAGCATCCCAGCTAAACCGACCGGCAAAACCGAAGATGCGTTCGTCTGTTACATCCGGGTGAATGGCGCCGGCAACGTGTAGTGCCCCAGTATCCGATGCGCCGATAAAATATTCTGCACAATGCTTAGCTTTTGAAAACGTGTTTGAGATAAAGGAAACCGGTCTTACGAGGAGGGTCAATGATCGCCATAGGCTTTGTGCCGTCCGTGTACAGTTTAGCAAGGAACCCTGCGCTACTCGGGTATCCCTGCTTCTCCAGATCAAGAGTCCTTCCGAAAACCATGTTGGGCAGAACTAGTAGAAATTAGCGATGGGTTATTAAGTTTTGAGAAGGGAGCAAATACCAGTGTTGACCACAAGATCCGGGCGCTTCGCGCGGTTTTCCTTGTGGAACTTCCACACCTCTTGCTCTGCTTGCGTCTTGCTCGCTGCATAGACATACAACGAACGCCACTCGTCAACTGGAAGGCCGGACCAGGCGACCTTGACGGCATCCTCGTCCCACGAGTCATTCTTGACCACCACCTTAGGCTTATTCCTGAGTGATACAACTGCTGCAGATGAGGATGAGGTAAGAACAAAACGTTTGACACCAGGCTCCAGGTAGGCAGCCTTCAGGGCGTTAATGGCACCGGCAATTGCTCCAGGGATGACCTTGGTTGGGTCCGAATCAAAACTCATGATCGAGGCAGTATGAGCAACCGCAGATATGCCTAAATACAAGGAAATATAGATCAGTAACTTGAAATGGACCTGGAATGAGAGGGCGATATTTGGCTCACCCTTTACGGCGTCGTCGTATGCGCCATCTGCAACCATGTCGGGAATCGCGACCAACTCGAATGCCCCCTTGCCATATCTCTTTTCGAAGACATCGCTTAACCAACTAGCCTTGTTGATGTCACGAGTCGTTCCTCGGACCTTGTAGCCGTATGCAAGAAACTGGTCGGCGACATTGGAGCCAACCCAGCCACTGGCACCAGTGACCAGAACGGTTGACCCCTTTGGGATGGCGGGGGTATCGACGGGAGACATTATGAGTATGTTAAGTAATTGATTGGTTTTTTTTTACTCGCTTCTTTGGTTGCTGGTCAGTTGCTGTTTGTTGCTGTTGCTACTGACCGTGAAGCTGGAGACTACGCAGCAGAATCATTTATATACGATGATAGCAACGCAGACTGTCCTTTCATGACATAAACATTCTCATCAATAACGTTATGGACCACATTTGTCATTCGATCACCGGTGCAACTATCCTACCGCCTCCGGAAATAGGTTGAAACTCCGCTGCAGGATCCTGGTCGCAAGAGGTGTTCAGCTAGCGTGATTTGAAACAAAAAAGTCCGCAAACCTAAGATGCGGACATAACGTTTTTTAAGCCCTTAACACCTAGCCTCGCATCCAGCTCGAAAAGCCATAATAGCTACGTCGGTTGATCACATGATATTTAAAGTCTCTATTAGGTGAGCTGATCGAATAAGCCGAATTGACGGGGATTTATAAGCAACTCGCTACAGCTGGAGTAAACCTGACGGGCAATTATTCAACAACAATCCATCCCCATTTTTCTGCCGAATTAGCTTGCAACCTCTATGTAGATCCGCTTACTCAACACCATGCTATTACCGAACTCTGCCCGCGATCAAACATTCCAGTCTTAGAGTAGTAGACTTCAAGAGTTCTGATTTCTCGTCGGCTAGATCGTGCATCTTGCCAGGGTCGTTCTTCAAATCATACAGCTCCCACTTGTCCTTGGCTCTCGGGGCGCTCATGTACAACGCCTTCCAGTAGCCCTCTCCGATAGCTCGCAAACCAAACAGTTCCCACCCCTGCTGTACTTCTCCTCGTCATGGAACGCCACGGACTTCTCAGGTAGAGGTGGCACCCAAGACTCTCCACGCACTGGGACTACCTCTTGCCCACGGAACGTCATTCCGGGCAAGCAAACGCTGGCCCGGTCCAGGATTGTTGGGGATATGTCCATGACAGTAGAGGACGAGTCCGTGTGGGATCCAGACTTGGATAGTGGAGAGTAGTGTACCAGACACGGACACCGAATTCCTCCTTCTGTGATCCACGTCTTGAAGCCTCTTGAACGGGCCATCGAAGCCATAACCCACTCCGGCCCATACCAGAAGTATGAATCTGGTATTCTCATGTTCTCAATCGGGTTGTTGTAGTACTTATTGATGACCTTCACCACAGACCGAAGAAAATGGCGTAGTAGTGAGCTCACTTGCATTTTGGAAGATGCTGTAAAGACTGCAAATTCGATAATAAATGAATGCGGCTAGGCTAGTCTAGTGAACTACTTGTCTAACTAATTCTTAACCACCTCAAATCCTTCCAGGTCATCCAGAGCCTTTCGAATCTGGATCACATACTCAGGAATTCCACCTGGGAAGCAAACGGGTTCGACGACCTTGCCAGGGATGCTTCCACCCATGTATGTCGACCTAGTCGTAGGGAACAGCATCGTGTTGTTGACATCGACGATCTGCTTCTTCCAAGCATCGGATGCCTCGCGCTTAGGGTTGACATACTTGATACCGTTCGCGTTCATCTTTTCGATGCAATCGGCGATCCAGCGACCCTGTACTTCGACGGTGGTAGGGCCGTTGCTGAGAAGAGTCGGGCCATGTACACCGTAGATGTGGAACATGTTCGGATAGCCGCTGACTGTGGTGCCAAGGTAGGTCTTGGCTCCGGCAACCCACTCCTCTTCAAGGTTGGTGTTGTTGATGCTCTTGAGTCCGAGCTGTGTCATCACTAAAGTAAAGTCAGTTGTCTTGTTCCAATATCGTTGAGTGCAGCGTTGTTTTACCTCCAGTCACAATGTCCTAGATATGTCAGCACAAGTCTTCAATTGGGCGTCAAAGAACTTACAAATCCGGTCGCAACAGCAATAACGTCAAACTCGTGGTGAGTTCCGTCCTCGAGAGTAATGCCCGTCTCGGTGAATTCCTTGATACCGTTGTTCTTGATGTCGACCACATCGACGCTGGGTCGGTTGAACTGCTCGTAGTAGTCGTACTCTAGGCAGGGTCGCTTGATGCCGAAGTAATGAGGCATCTCCAGCGGTGCAAGCAGATCTCTGGCCTTGGGGTCGCCGATGCGCTCGCGCGTCTTCTTCGCCCAGAAGTTGTACGACTCCTTGTTTGCCTCTGCGCTGAAGAGGTTGTCCTTGTAGAGAGCGACCCAGTAGCGGAACCCGCCATCGGCCCAGACCTTTTCGTAAAAAGCCTCTCGGTCCTCGGGTGTATCGTCAAAGGTGTTCTTCTCGTACCAGTCGTAGTGGAATCCAGCAAAGTTCTTCTCTCGGTACCTGAACAGCTCGGGGTAGAACTTCTTGCTCTCGTCTTGTTCTTCGACAGTAAGGATCTTCTTCCGCATCGGCACAGCAAGGTTGGGAGTTCTCTGGAAGACCTTGACTGCCCCAGCCTCAGGACCCCAGGCTTGGACGATTTGAACTCCAGAAGCTCCTGTGCCGATGACAGCACATCGCTTGTTCTTCACCTCGACCTTTTCGTCGGGCCAGAATGAGGAATGGTGGATGATTCCCTTGAACTTGTCCATGCCAGGCCAGTCAGGGATGTATCTTCGAGCAGCCTTGCATACAGTTAGCGAGGCCAGAAAATGTGTAAAAGACACGTACAAATCCAGTTCCAAGAACCAAGTACTTGGCCTTCGTAGTGCGGCCATCCTCGGTGCGGACATTCCACTTGCCAGTGGATGTATCGAAGTCTGCACCAACAACAACTGTGTTGAAGGCACAGTCTTTCTTGATGCCAACTACCTTGTCGACATGGTTGAAGTAGGCTCGCAGATCTTTGTAAGTGGGATAGTTGCTTGGCCAGTTCCACGACTTCCAAACCTCGGGCCAAGAAAACTCATACTCGGGGACCTCGGAATCAACTCCGGCACCGGGATAGCAGTTCCAGCGCCAAGTGCCTCCGGTGTCGTTGCCTGCCTCGAAGATGACAGTCTTGTAGCCACGATCACGGAGGGTCTTGAGCATAAATATTCCAGCTAGTATAGTGTTAGAATGAGGTATTCAAGATGATGATGGACTTACCGAAGCCAGCACCAACAACCAATGCGTCAACCTCGAGGTTCTCAGCGTAAGGGCCGGTCTTCTCCTTGTGGGAAACAGAGTAGTCCGTGAGCTCAGTGTTGAACTTCTTGGGTCGGTTTGGGATTGGTTCGCCCATATTGGAGGAGATGGGTCAACGACGAAATTTGAAGATGCTGTAAAGGCTTAGAATGCTTGAGATGGAGAATTGAGATGATGAGCCTTCAACTGTTTGATTGGGAAATGTGCATTATTTATAATTATATCTGTTGTTACATTGTCAATCTCGTACTTTGAGACACTGCGGGCGCACAACGAACGCAATACCTTGCTGCACGTTCTCTGCACCTGGAGTCCCATTCAAACACGTGTCCGCATGCTTGACGAGCATCGATCAACTCGTATCTGCCGGTGCGGGAGGCTACATGAATCCCCCGCACCCCCAGATTCTATCAACAAGATGCGGGCAGATTGCGGGCCGAAAGTCAGTTGCGGAACCAATAACGAGGTGAAATCGCTATCAAGTGACGATCATTTGCGGATGCGGAACCGCATCACAGCGCGAAGTTCCGCATCACGGCGTAACGTCCCGCAACGGCTTCAATAACCCCGCATTACGGCTCCGCATGAGCTCGTAAGTGTCGTTCTGGATCAATGTCTGTCTCTTGTTGCGGTATTAAAGAGCTGGGTAGGTATTAAAGGAGTGTATGGGCCTGGAGGTATTCTAGTTTAGATGTAAAGAATACCCATTTATCCCTAATAATTTTGCTTAATCTTGGCGCTGAAACCAACATGCCTTTCAATACACAAGTCCTCTCTCGTCTTCGCGACTCTGTCGATGCGGCTTGTTCCGACCCGAAGGAGGGTATCCCAGGTGCCACGGTTGTCGTCATCGGGAAAGATGGCAAAGACCTCTTTGCTCACTCGGCCGGCAAGCGAGGGTCTGTTTCCAATGACCCAATGACACTTGACAGTATTTATTGGATTGCGTCTTGCACCAAGATGCTTACTGGAGTTGCGTGCATGCAACTGGTAGAACAGGGCATCCTCAAACTCGATGACGGGGAACATCTTGAGAACCTCTGTCCTGAACTGAAGGATTTGAAGGTTCTACGATCAGATGGAACGCTTGAGAAGAAGAACAAGCGCATCACTTTGCGAATGCTGCTGAGCCACACTGCCGGGTTTGGGTACACTTTCTTCAACGAACGCCTGCGAGATTGGGCCTTTCCAGTGGGCGGAGATGAGTTTTCTGGGAGGATCGAGGACATCATAAAGCTGCCTCTTCTTTTCCAGCCTGGAGAGGGATGGGAATACGGAGTAAGTTTAACATCTTGATTCGTGGCGAATGGTTCGTTGTCAACGGCTGCTAATGTTCGTAGGTCAACATTGACTGGGCAGGACTAGCACTCGAACGCGCGTCCGGATTGACGCTCAACGGATTCTTGCAGAAGAATGTTTTCCAGCCGCTTGGAATTAAAGATATGTCGATGATTCCGAACAAGGACTTGCGGGCTAGGCTTGCGTACATGCACAGCAGAGACCCCGACGGAACACTGCGGCCAAGAGACCATCCTCTTCGGATGCCTCTGGTTGTCGACCCGGACAACGAGTCTGAAACCGCAAGGATCTTCAACAGCGGCGGCGCGGGAATGTTTGCAAAGCCGCAAGATTACTGCAGTAAGTGCTTCTAGTTTCTTTGCTGCATCCATGAGCAAATATTGACTCTCGGCAGAGGTTTTGGCGGTGCTACTCAACGACGGAACATGCCCACGAACTGGAGCCAAGATCCTCAAGAAGGAAACCGTGGCAGAGATGTTCCGCAACCAGATCCCTGCTTTTCCCAACGCCAGCCGTCAATTCATCCCCGCGGCGAAGCCAGAGCTGACCAACCCGATCGGCGAGCTTTATCCGGTTCCTGGAAACCCACCGCAGGGTTGGGGGCTCACCTTCATGCTGAGCAACGGCGGAGCGACAGGGCGATCAACAGGCACAGGGCACTGGGCGGGACTGCCGAATGTGTGGTGGTGGTGTGACCGTGAGAATGGAGTCGCAGGGATTGTCTGCACCCAGATCTTACCGTTCGCAGATGGCAAGGTCTTGGGGCTGTGGGCCGATGTTGAGGCTCAAGTTTACAAGGCGATTGCGTAGGAGAAGAAGGGGAAGTGATGTTTCGATTCAGCATATTTTAGTCCTATACTCCGTATCTGAGTCCGTACGCGACCGTTCTCAACCCTCGCTTCTGCAACTGCAACCCCAAGTTACGCTTTCCAAGTGCACGATGTTACTGCAGAAGTGTAGAGTCATGTCTGACCATTTATCGCCTTGACTCTGCGCTTTGAACCGCACGAACCCCTTATGAAGCAACCACCAGCCAACACACTCCCTGTCTCGTAGCAGAAACCTCCTTTTACCCTTGAACCTAAACAATCCTCCTGGTCCAAATCTGGGCAAGTCTGCTGACGCACGCTGCATCTTCAAGCTAGCATAATGCGGGGAAGCGGGGGAACCAGGGATGTCCAGATAGCATAAGGACGTGGACTCAGCTCAAATCCTTGACTCTTCCCAGTTCTCCTCGCCACATCTCAAACAGTGTCAGACTGAGCCCGCCGGAAGCGCTGGAACCAACTTCGTCACGCCCCCAATCCGCCAAAGTCGCCCTCTTCGAATCCACGCCGTAAATCGCATCTTTTGCAAACGACAGGACCCAAAATGAGACGCCAGAAACATTCCTGCGATCAGTGCAGACGATCCAAGCGAGCATGCGATGCCCCGCCTTTGGACGTCGCCCGACGGCAGCCGGGTGAACCGCCGGTTGAAGCCCGCGAACGACTTGGTCAGTCGCTTCATTCGCCCTTGCCCATGTCGAGTTGTATGACTAACCTCACCTCAAGATGCCGAGTCTAAGATGCGACCATGTTCGTATTGCCTCAAGACGAAAAAGAAGTGCACCATGGAGTGGGCCTGGTCGCAGATTCATCTCGGATCGGCCGCGTCTTCATCGTCGAGCGCGAGTGATCCGCCAAGTAATCCCATGCCGTCGAAGCGTCAAAGAACCGACGTCGGAACCAGCCAGCCATGGGCGATTGACTCGGTAGACGACGAGTTCAACCCTGGCTGTGCGCCGAGATTTCTTCAGGATGCCTCTCAAATCCAACATCTCGTTTTCCAGGATGTGGCTATTCCCGAGCTGGATTTATCCGCCGTATTGCCCGGCGACGAGCTCGACGCCTTGCAGTTTGATGCATTGCCAAACGACGATGTGCCTCAAGTCGACCTACAGGGGATCTCATTCGATGCGGTAGCTGGATCTGCTGTGTCCTGCAATACCTCACGTTCTACAGCTGGTTCAATCCCACCTGCCGAGCTAGACTTTGACGCCTATTCTACCTTCCAACTCCCTCAAGCATGCTCCACCAGCCAATCCATCTCCTCTTCCCACTCTCGGCCTCCTCGGAGTGACAGCGCCTGGCCGACCTCGAAGCGACGCCGGAGGTCGAGTGGATGGACCGACTACCAGAGCAGCGGGCTCTCTCCCTTCTCAATCGACCAGACCATGATGGCCAGATCCACCAACCAACTCATCTCGACAAACCTTCTCCAGATCTACCATGATGTCTTTGAGCATAATCTCTCATGTTGGCTGACGGAAGTCACCTGTCCGTACAAGACGCAGCGCTGGAGACCTGATGTCGCGAGCACCGCCGCTCTCAAGAGGGAATGGGGACCGTTCTGGTCCAACAGGATCTATCGCCGAACTATCAAACTCGATCGAGTCGCTAAATCCACCAACATGATACATCTTGCCCGTTCTGAGGACCAAGCGGCGATCCGAGCCCTTCACCTCACCATCATGGCATTTGCTACCCAGTGGGCTCAAGGGAGCCGTCGCCAACGACAAAGATACTCGCCGGCCGTTGAGGACAATCCGTTGGAGGAGATCGCCGAGGAGATGGCTGAAGAGTTTGACCGCAATCTTCAGCGACACTTCTGGGAACAAGCTCAAAGGGCACTGCAAGATGTCTCGGACTTGGAATCCTACAGAGTAGTGTGCGCAGAGTTGATCTTCGGCTTGACACAAAAGCCTTGGTCAGATGATGACAGTCCGGTAATAATTGATCCAGCAATGCTTTCGAGCAGCCATGGAATTCGAGATGTCAAAACCGCCGTCTTATCTCAACTCAACGGCATCATGTCAAAAGAAGGACCTCCAATCTACATGGAGAGGGCGGCTCGAAAAATGCATGCGCTCAAGTACCGATACGACTCTGTTCGCCGAGGTCTCGACCTGTCCACAAACGGGAATGGGAAAAAAGCAGTTGGTGGCCTTTCTCTCAACAGTGAGGACCGAAGCACCGTGGACCTGCTCTACTGGCTTGCCGTCATGTTTGATACTGTCTCTTCATCCATGAATGAACGGCCACTCGTTGTTTCCGATGAGGACTGCCAGCACTCTTCTCCCCAAGAAGATCCTTCCGTTGCTGGTGAAATGGACGAAACCTCAAGTGGTCGATGGAAGATAGACGTCTTCATCCAAGATGACCTCGAAGCGCCAGGCGAATTCTTCCATTATCCATGTTCCTATGAAGCGGCTGCCGAAGCTGTCACCAAGTCAGCACCAGTCAAAGTCCTACTCTTCCGGCACGTTTCCTATCTGCAGAACATTCTTCGCAAAGGAGGCCGTGGACAAAAGGTCGAGGAGATCATCAGGAGTACCACTTCCGTCTATCGGTACTGGAACATGACGTACGGGTCCTTCTTTCGAGAGCTAGTGCAGCACTTTGATTCGGTGCCGCCCCGGATCCAGAGCTGGTTCGTTTGCATCTCAGCGCACTGGCATCTCGCCGCTCTGATGCTCGCCGATCTCATCGACTTTGTGGATGAAAACAACTTGGGGATCGAGGCTGCTGTTCGAAGTCGCGTGAGCAGTAAGATGGCGTCCCGTATCCGAGAGTCGAGCGTAAGAGAGCTGTCTGATCTCGCAAGCGTTGCCACGCCTCCCAGCGAGGAGCCTGGGAACTTTGCCGCTCCTCAATTACCCGACTTCCATCATGCCGTGAACGAGGGAACCATTTTGACCGAACCTTGGACCATGATCCTCATCAGGGCCTTTAGCAAGGCATCAGTCATACTCCTTGGCGAGGCTGATGAGTCGTTGCGATACGGTAGGGCCACGCTCGGCCACAATAACGAAGATTTTAAGGAAAGCTTGGAGAGGGCGGAAGAATGCATCAAAGGATTGTGGCTCTTAGGGAAGAAGTCGGACATGGCAAGGAAAATTGCGGAAGTTCTCTCAGTAGCCTCGGATGGGCTGAGGCGATGAAGCATAGCTGTCAACAATGTGGACATATATCATGGCGCGTGGACGTAATTATTCTGGGTTGCGGGACAGTCAATTCTTTCGTCGGATACCGTTTACCGACTTTCTTGTTTCTACTGCCTCAAACCATGGCCGCGTATGTTTCCGTTGCCACAATGTCTCGTATGATGCAAGGCGAACAATCACTCCGCCCGTGAACCAACGGCCATCCAACTTGCCAGGGAGCCAACGGTTTTCGTAGGCTTAAGTCTCAAGAATCCCCACAAGTGAGTCTTTGACCTAGGAGACCAGGTTCCCCAGACTTCGATCGCGACCGAATCGAGATATCCGCACTTCATCGCGGCATGCGGACCCGCATCCGCGCTGCCTGTGCCAGCTGCGGTCCCGCAATCACTACGATGTAACTCCAGTGAACGTGCGGGTGGTTCAGAAATGGACATCACATGAACGTTTCCTAGCATTATGGGTTAGATCAAATGCTGATCTTCTTCTGTCCGCTTCTTTGACGGTCCTTTGTTAGTGTAGCTGCCCGGCAGTTGAATCCGCCGCAACGTCGCTGTTTAACCACGAGGGCTATACTCCAAACTCGTCAATCACACTTCGTGACTCAGTGAAGCTATCGCTAACGCCGACAAAGGGCATCTTCAGCCCAAAGCCTTCTGGTCCGCCGATCTTCATGCCTCTGTCTGTCTTCCATAGAGGATGGGCCGGCAAAGCAATGACGTTGACGCGTAGCCCGTAGCGGAGGTCCTGAGACCCAATAGCCTCGCCATCCTGGCCTAGGATGGATATCAGATCCGGTACTGTGCATACCACCTCCTGCGTCTCCTCTGTCCCAACGGAGTCGCTGAGGGCTGCATATAAATACTCGTTCTGGAAGGGTATGGTCATGTGCCTGTCGGTCGGAACCGGCTGTTTGCTCGTGTTGGCTGGCTCCCGGTCTTCGTCGTTAAGCGGTGCTATGACGACAGCTCCCATTGTGTATCCGCCGCCGATGTGTCGACGCACGTCGACGATTTTGCCAGTGAACAGCAGCTTTCCGGCGCACACGTCGAACTATTGCCCAGTCAGTAGGCTTTACCACGATGAATGAGGTAGCAACTTACAATTGCGTCGACATAACTCGTCTTCTGGCGCCGAGCCAAGTGTACGGCTCGCCCCAAGTACCAAGCCAGAGACAACGTGTTGGGGACACCGTGAGACTTGACCGCAGACCCAGGCAAAGGGTTCGCGCATACAGCACAGCCTAGACCGAGCTCGATTGCCGTGGTTCGTAGAATGCTTTCCAGCCGTACCGGAGAGTCCGTATTCTATATCGTCGTCAGCGAGGTACAGTTTTTCAGCGTGTCTCTTCGTCTTACCATGACCACGGAACTGTTTCCTCGGGCGTCGGATAGCACGCATGGGACCAATGAGTGGCCGTAAACGCTAAACGTAGCTGTAACATGTTAGCGAGTTTGATACGATTACGAACTCGGACAATCCTTACCGTGGTACATGGTGGGATACGCCCTTCCCATGGCATCGCCGTCAATCACCGGCACGTCAAAATGAACACCGGTCGGAAAAGCGCTCATTCCGTTTCCACCGCCACTGGCACGGGTCAGTCTTGTGCTGGGTTAGTTAGGGGGTTACTCACATCTCATCAGTGAACATGCCCTGGAAGGTCTTGATGCCCAGGACTTTGTTTACGGCTTCGATACCGGTGGCAATCTCGTTGCCTCCAGCAATTCGTTCGTTGATGACACTCGGGCTCCCGTACCAGGAGCCGAAGCAGACAATGTCTGTGTCCTTTAGAGCCTTGGGCGAAATGATTCTCATTTTGTCCTTGGGGCTGGAGCGTAGAACCTGCAAGCCCTTGAGATACTCGTGATGCGTCGGGCCACCACCGCCAGTGCCAAGGACTCCGCAACCAGTTGAGAATAATTCCAAGTCCACCTCAGACACGTACCAAGTTCCGTCTCGCACATCGGGACGATAGGTCTCGAGGTCGACGTTGAGGGATGGCTTCGTCGTGGGCTTTAGAGCGTCGGGGATGCTGATCTTCTGGCCTTCCTCCTCGTCCAGGGCCTCGTCCGCGTCACCCAAGGCCGGAGATGGCGGAGGACTCAGTTCGGTAGGAATCGAGAGCCTACCAACTGCTCTGATCTGTATTCTAATCGCGCCGTTGTGCATGTACTGCAGCGGCATCTTGTTGACCTCAACGATCTGGACGTCCTCGCGGGCGGCGCCCTTCTGCACCGCCAAGTCGATGGCCTTCTTGCACGCAGCGTCGATCACTATCTTTTCAGAGCGGCCTTCAGGGATCTCAACGATGTCAATCTCTCCGGATACCTTGGCAATTGCGGCGCCGACTGCATTGGCAGCGCCTTGGTGAATCGGACGAATACACTTGTCGACACCTTGGAGATCCTCTGTTACAAGCATGGCTCCGCCTCCGACGAGCAGGACATGCACCGGCGCCGAGGACACCTTCATCTGCTCAATTACACTCTCCAGCATTCTCTTGATCTCCTTGCTCGCGCTCTCGACAACTGCCCGAGGAACGTCTTTGACCAACTCCGCATTCCCCAGCTCGCCCTTGCCCATCGCCACGACGATGTCAGTTGCAGTCAGCGTATCTCCGCCAAAGATCTTGGCCTGCTGCTGAATAAAATGTCCAACAGATCCTGGTCCCACGGCAACGGAATCTTCTGCTTCGCCGACCCGGACTATGCTTCCGCCGCCCAGGCCGATAGATACAACTTCCGGCATCGAGAAGGCGGTTCGAACACCGCCCAACTCGACGAAGCCGGGCGCCTGGCGAGGAAAGCCCGACGGCAGCAACGCGCACACATCGGTCGTCGTGCCTCCAATGTCAACAACAAGGACCTGCGGCTCAATTAGGTCGTCGCGATCCGAGCCCTCCGAGTCCGCCTGCTTCTGGTGGTCGATGCCGGCGAGAAAGGCAGCCCCGGTCATGCTGTTGGTTGGGCCGCTGGCGAACGTCTTGATCGGGTACTCGGCCGCCGTGTCCGCGTCAATCAGAGTTCCGTCGTTTTGTGACAGATACAGGGGACACGAGAGTCGCAGGCGGGCCATGGCTCGCTTGAAGCCTCTCTTGACTCGGTGTCCGGTCCTGAGAATGGCGGCGTTGAGAATCGTGGCATTTTCTCGCTCCAGGAGCCCTGTTGGCCCGATGTCGTGAGAGCACACGACCTGCAGCTCGGGCGCGGCCTTGAGCAGGATCCTTTTACACTCCTCTTCATGGGCTCCTTCATGGTCCAGCGGCGAGAAAACACCAACCAGCGCAATGGACTTGATGCCGGAGGCGACAATGTCCTTGGCGGCCTGGCCAATTTGCTCAGGGTTGAGCGGCGCAATCTCGCGCCCGTCAATTTCGTGACCCCCGTCAAGGTAGTACGCGCCACCGTCGAGGATGCCGCGCAGGCCCACGGGGAAGTCGGAGAAGGGAGGGATCTGCCTCGTAAAAGGGCCACAGAGTCGCACCACTGCGACGCGGTCCAGTCGTCGTGCGTCAGCTTCAACCAGAGCGTTGATAAAATGCGTGGTTCCGATGGTGACGCTCAAGACCCGGTTCTGGTCGACCTTGGAGTCGTCCAGCACCGCGCGGATGGCCGCCTCGATGCCGCTGGTTATGTCTTGGGTTGTCGACGCCTTGTGCGAGGCGAGAACGCCACGTCCAGGGGAGTCGAAGCCCCTGATGTCCAGGATGGCGGCATCTGTGTTGGTCCCGCCAACGTCTACTCCGATGCGGTATAGGGACATGTTGAGGCGATGTGATACGGTGCGTTGCGGCCTTCGATATGTCCAACCGTCGTCACCAGGAGTCTATGAGTTATTGCACTTGGTACACATGTTGTATTATAAACCTGCCGGCTAAAACCCGTCGTGGAGTCTGAGCCTTTCGCAAGAGCCATCAGGTGCCCTCCACTCCATCCACCGAAGGAACCCGCTGTAATCGTCACTATATTGTCGAGCAATGTCCAGGTGGCACTGTGAACCGGGGAACCAGTTTGCCGAGGCATGGGACTTGGCCGATCGGTGGGGCCGTTTCTCCTGAATCACGCCGATGCCGAGACTTGGCCGATCTCCTTTCTCACGTTGTCTGGCCACGCGATAAGGCTAACGTCCGTCTTTCTCAAGTGGACCACCAACACCCACCTAGATTCATCCATCACAGGCCAAATCAGCGTGTGAAAGCGCTGGTCTAGACATCCTTAAAGGCTTTGCGCCTCTACACGCCGAACCAACTCTACGCCTAAGACGAACCGCTGTCGCTCAAGCTCAGGGAAGCGGCAACAACCACCTGCTTTTGCCCTCCAGAAGAAATTCTCCAAGGCGAACTCACGATGGGCGTGTCGGCTCTCATCAAACGCGCCGAGCTGCCGCATGGGTCCATGTGGATTGTACGTTGCCAGGAGCATCCCTCCAGGTTCGAGGACTCTCTAACACAGCGCGCAGAACGACGATGTCCGCCCCGTTGAATCCGAGAGACGCACGTGGACGTTCCTCGCCTTTAACAACTATTGTGCGTAGCAGTCACCACACGCGACTCTTGCTTGGATAGGAGCTGACTATCTCCGCAGGGCTGTTGATCAACTGCAACATTGCGACCTTCCTGACCGGCAGTGCACTAATCCCGCTGGGGCTTACATGGTGGCAGGCCATCATCTGTATGGAACCCGGAAGCCCCTTCGTTACGCGACGCGTCTGACACGACTTAGGCATTGTAATTGGCAACCTCCTTGCTACAGCTGCCCTCCTCCTGGCTTCCATGGCCGGAGCCTACTATCACAGTGCGTAGTCTGTATTAACTTTGTTATACTCGAGCACAACTAACATCCTCAGTCGGTTTCTCCGTGTATAGTCGAGCAGTATGGGGCATGTGGGGCGCCCAGTTCGCCGTCTGGAATCGAATCTTTCTGTCTTTCGGTGAGTCTCATATCGTATACTCCGCCATCCTTGTTCACTAGCTAACTGACCGCAGTCTGGTAAGTCCTCCGGCTAAGCCTCAATGGTCCTTCTAACATCCGGCAGGTATGGCTTCCAAGCATGGGTTGGAGGCGAGTGCATCTACCTCATCCTTCTATCATGGGATCCCAAGTATGAATCACGCATTCCCAACACCATCGACCCTGGAACTGGCATGACGTCGGCCCAGTTCCTTTGCTACTTCATCTTCTGCATCATCAGCCTTCCAATGCTGTGGATTCACCCTCATCGTCTGCAGAAGTTCTTCTATTTTGCGAGTTCCGTAACCATGGTCTTCTTCGTGGTCCTCCTGATCTGGGCCTTGGCCACCATGGGGCCTCGCGGTTTCGGAGATACCATCAGCTCCAAGACTACCATCCCCGCGACCGGAGGGCCGTATAGTACGGCTTGGCTCATGATCTCGGGCATCATGTCGACTATTGGTTCGATTGCTGCAGGTATCCTCAACCAAAATGATTACGCCCGTCTCGCCAGACGCCCTGGTGACGCCATCTGGGGCCAAGCCTTTGCGTATCCCGTGTACTGTACTTTTGCTTCAATCCTCGGAATTCTCGTCACGGCAGCGACTCAAGAGCGCATGGACGGCGAGGCAATCTGGAACCCTCCGACGCTCTTCGTTCGTCTGCTGGAAAAGGACAACAGCGCGGGCACGCGTGCAGCAGTCTTCTTTGCTGGGCTTGCCTTGGTAGTTTCGCAGATTGGAAGCAATGTCCCCGGTAACGCACTGGCTGGCGGTATTGACCTGGCGTCCGTGTTTCCTCGCTTCATCAACATTCGCAGAGGCGCCTTCATTGTTGCCATCATGAACCCCATCGTCAACCCTTGGCGACTGGTCAATACTGCCACCATCTTCCTGACAGTTCTGTCAAGCTATGGCGTCTTTCTCGCACCCATGACCGGTCTGATGGTTGCAAGCTACATCATCGTGTCCAAGCAGAAGCTGAACATTGATGATCTCTATCGTGGCAACTCACGCAGTATATACTGGTATACCCGTGGCGTCAACTGGCGCGCCCCGATCGCGGTACGTGTTCTTATTTACGCACCTCACTGAACATTACTGACAGTTTCTAGTGGCTTTTCGGGGTTGTTCCCTGCCTGCCCGGCTTCATTGCCGCTGTGGACACGACGGTTAGTGTTACCGACGGTGCAACGGAGCTTTATTTCCTCAACTATCTATATGGTTTTCTGTCCAGTGCGTTGGTGTACAGCGTGCTTCACCGGGTGTTTCCCGATGCGAAGTCCGATGCTTTCGTGCGCGATAGTCCCAGTGCGAAGGCGCTCCAGGCACAGTATCAAACCCGGTGGGAAGTGACTTTGGCAGAGATGCCAGACCTCGAAGAAGAGAGTCCCAAGAACGAGAATTTCGTGACGCAGAAGAACGAGGAAGTGGTGACTACGACAAAGATATAGACGAGTTGATGCTAGATTTCATGATTGGTCTCCTCATTTTCATTTCATGGGCGCATATTTAGCAATTATCAATCTAATAGAAGGAACAGACTGGTTCTCAGCATACTTTGACCTTTATGCCTCCCTTTCCGCAATGTGACCAAACCATTAACCGGAATAACTCTCGTTCAATAGCTATGAACGCATATTATTGACCGGAAATGTCCGTGAGTCGGGAAAATCTTCCCCGGATTCGTACCCCGGTTGCGTTACAAATCGACCAAGACCCGAGATAGCCGATGTCGGCAAAGTGCGTCGGCCAACCTGGCGCCAACTCCGCCGAAGTCTCGGTCAACTCCCTTTCACATCGTCAACGAATTGGAGTCGGCCAGCATGGAGCCCCGTACCGAATCGCCTGCGGCCGGAGGCATTTCCTCTCGCAAGTACACTATCAGAAGCAACTTTGGCCATGCCAGACAGCCTCGAAGCCGCAAAAACCGACCGTGCGACGCCTGTCGCCGCCGCAAGACGGCCTGCGTGATATCTGACAAACCGCCCTGTGAGCACCCGCCGTCGCCCCGGGAAACCTCACGTTGACTGACCTGCTGGATAGGTCTCTTCTGCAGCAGCCGAGGCTTGGTATGTCGGTCTTCTGCTGCTCTCGCGGCGCCAGAGCCTCGCAGCGCGACGACGCCGGAGGATTCGCCACTCTCCAACGGCCCGGACAGTTCCGAGGCCGTTCCGTCTCCTGCCAGCACCGAACTTCAGAGCGTGGATGAGAACTCTGCGCCGGCCGCGGTGGTTCATGATGGCCTCGTGCGGACGCCAGTCCCTGAGGATGTGCAGGCCACGGCTTCGTTCCAGTTGTCCGCTCAGGATCCGCCGGAGACTGCTATCCACGCGTTGGAAGACCTCGCAGAGCGCACATCGCATTCTATGGGGCTGGCTAGCGAGCAAGATACTTATTTCCTAGACTCATTCAGGTCTCTTCTCCTGAGCGAGGAAGATGAGGTCGATGCAAACATCGTCCAGGTCTACGATGGCAGCTCTCAACCGCATCACCATCCAGTTCACTTTCTGCTTCTGCTCAATGGGTTCCCTGATCACACCAACCACGCGATGCGGGAGGCGTCAGATGCGATTGAGACGATCGTGTACCCTCACGGTCCGGCTTTGGTACGTTTGTACTTCAAGTACGTTCATCCGGCCTATCCGGTGGTCTCCAAGGTCCGATTCCTGCGTCAATACGCGGTTGCCAAGCTTGAGATGCCGGCTTCACTTCGTGGTTCCGTGTACGCGTTGGCTTCTGTCTTCTGGGACCGCGATGCATCGCTCAAGGGTCCTTGCCCGTTCGAACAACACGAGATATTCGTTCATTGCCACACGACTATCCGGCGAGAACTCGAGGCGCCCAATCTATTCAAGCTCCAGGCGTGTCTGCTCCTCTCGCACCTCATGCCTCCGGGTATTGACAGCGTCGAAACGCCAAGCACCTGGGTCTTGGCATCACAATCAACAGCATGCGCGCAAATGATTGGTCTCCATCAGGATCCTAGCTCATGGACCATAGCGCTGTGGGAGAAACGACTTCGGAAGAAGCTCTGGTGGGCTGCGTACGCCGCCGACTGTTGGTCCGCCGTGTGCCATGGCAATCCGCCACATATCGGCTCCGAGACCTTCGACACTCCGCCGCCAACCCTGGACGACCTCCGTTTTGACGAGGATGTGCCTGAAGACCTACGCTATATGGTGGACCCTGAAAGCATTGCGTTTCGGGTATCTGATGGTGCTCGCTTCCTAGAGATGGTCAACATCTCTCGGAACTTGAGAACCATTCTGGACAGCAGCTTGTAGGTTCTTTCCATCACACTCACACACAGAGATGTTCTTATAAGTCGTTAGTCAAGTGAAGCGAAATATGAGTAGCCTGGAGTCTCGTAATCTGCTGGCCACTCTGCGTGGAAAGCTAAAAGACTGGCCGAGTCTGATTCCGCAGTGTCTTGCGGTTGGACCAGACACACCGCGCAATGGTAAGCTCGGCGTACGGATTGCGTAGATCTCTACTAACATGAACAGGGCCGCTTCATCTATCGTTCCATGCCACCCAAGTTCTCTTGTTTCGGGGTCTTATGTCCCCAGCAACAAGAGAAGCAAAGGCCACACCCGGCTCCAATCTTCGACAGTGGCTCACCGTAGCGCTCGCGCAGTTCAAAGTCTTTACGACATTCATGGGTGACATCACTGAGGAAGAGCTAAGCGGTTTCTGGGTTCGCCGTAAGTCGCCACCCATCCACATTCGATCAGGCCCTGACACCTTTAGACGCCCGATCTCAGCTCATACTCTGTGGCAATTTCCTTATCTACCTATTTCTCCTCGCTTCTGAACCCCACGACATTGAGGCAGCTTATCAACTGCTGGAGAAGTTTCATCAGTCATTGCAGCGTCTTGGGGCCACAGAAAACGTAGCTGCAAGGTTGCTTTTGCGACCGACGATGTTACGGATTGATTCCTTCTTCATTCAAGCCACTGAGCTCATAAAGCAGGGTCGTATAGAACTAGGGGCATCTCCTGGAGTTAGTTCATGATAATTAGTGATACTCGGAGTCAGTTGAGAACCAACAGGTAGTAATGGTTCCGTGAACAAGCGTTCTTTGTCATCTCGTGAAGGTTCGGGCGAATGGCCTTTGAGTAATAGCCTTGTAAATTTCGGTCCGTATCTCAAACCTCAGATGATCTCGGGTAGGGCGTCCTATTAAAGACGTGTTGTCCGTGCTTCCGCATCATCAACGTCTGCTTTGGGGTTGAATAGATAGGCCAAGACCCAGGATCATAGGTTCCCCGCGTTGTTGGTCGCAACTTGACCCCATCTTTACTTCGCCGACGCTGGCTTCGGGGAACTCCGAGCCGCTGGGAGCCGGCGCGTCGACGCCCAGGATCGTACTCCGACGTCGTATCACGCCTAGGTCCTATGGTCATCACTGCGGGTAAATACTTTAGATGCGTCGGTACATTTTATCGGCGAACTTCGGTTGAACCTAATCATAGTTCGGCGATGAATTGTTCATGCTCATGTTAGTCTGGGTGTCTCTGTGCCAAGGTTTGTCATTCGCTTCTCTGTGGGTAATTCCAGATGCACATTCCTGCAAGGACTCGTGGCCATGGCTGAAGACTCCGAGACTATGCCCAAAGAGAAGCAACTAAGAATGACTTCCACCAACAGGGCCATTTCGCTGATCTGTAACAAGCTCCCCAATGTAAAAGGGCTCACATATCTCGAGGGGCGTCGGACCAAATAGCTTAAGGGTAGTGATGAACGCAAGCTGTTTTGTACGTTGGTTAGTAACCACTTCGCGTGTAAGCGTATCTCAGTAGTTAACTTGCTTCAGCCATCGTCGATATTTCCAACGTCGAACTGACTGCCACCTGGGAGACCAATGTTTCACATACAAGAGTCATTCATTCAAAATCTACCCCCTTAAGTACGTTTATTAATCATAAAGAGGCCATCTGATAGATGTCAGTTCTGCGTTCTCCCTTGGTTCCAATCTCCAGATCTCAGAGTCGATATTGAGAGGGTTGTTTCTTCAATCTTGAAGCATACTCTTGAAGGGGCTCGCGTGATTAAAGATGAGTTTGAGATCTCCATAATCCGGAAGGCAAACTAGAGAACATCTCTAGCCAGGAACGCCACGCGGTTATGGAAAAGGCCAAAGCAACCGCTAGTGAAATTGAATTGGAAGTCACTATCTAGGAACTTCGTTTCAGTCATAGGGCTAAAAGATGGGGCATACAGATATAATGCTACTACCGGGCAACCTGCGGAAACTATGCATTATGAGGCTAACCACGCTTCGCTGCAATACAAGCTCGGCGTTCTCTTGGAATCTAGCGCTGAATAGAACAGCTATACATTTAATATTGGATGTTTAGCTTTACACTTGCTCACATCTTGGCCCAATCAATTAATACAGACTAGACCGTTTCTTCAGACCAAGTATCCCCATGAGTTGGGTGGCACGGTTAGCAGTGAGTCAATAGCCCCATAACACTGCTCATAATGATTGATTTCATGGCAGTCCTTTGGTTCAGTACTTCGATCGCGCTTTTACATCCTTCGGTGAGCTCAACGGACATTAGGTTGTTCGTAGGACCAGACTATTCGTTAGGCTGTTGGCCAGGCAGATTTCGCGTGGCTCAGCATGCGAAAATGCAGTCTCATTTGAGCGCTGCAAGCTGACGGCCAATAAGCAGGCCAGATGCGTCATCATGTGATGTGATGTGGCAGTGTGAAGTCCCTCATTGTATCAGGCTGGGTCCAACTGCACTTGCAATCAGCTCTCCCCCAGTTCTCTATTTTCACCACCAATTTCTGCGGTTTGTTCCTTCGTGATGCAACACATTCCCTGATCAGGTCCAGCCCAAAATCACCAAGCCCGCCATGGCCGGGGTGGTCGGTCTGGTCGGTCTGGTCGCCAGCAGCCTCACCCTGCTCGAGGTTGCCGACAAAGTCGCCAGCGGCCTCTTCCGATTGAAGCGACTCTGGAACGAAGTGAAAGATGTGCCTGAAGCGATTGGAGACATTCTCACACGTCTTAATGTTCTTATCCCCGTTGTCGTCGAAATCGATAAGGACATCAAGGAGGGATCTGCCTTGTCAGGCAATAACGCTGCTACTTTGAGCTTATCGTATTGCTAGAACGCAACCGACGAGTTGACTTTTGTCATCGACGACCTCTCTCACAATATCGAGTCAGTCAGAGGATTCCGGAGGAATGCAGCCAGACTCAAGGTCGTGCTGAAAAACGAAACTGTGTCCAAATATGAGAAGAAACTAGAATGGGCCATACAGCTGTTGCTTCTCGCACAGCAGCTACACACAATGTAAGTAGTCGGTGTTCTCAAAAGTGATATAAAGATGCTGACAACTTACAGAGCCATCCTGAGGCTCCAGCCCAAAGCCATTGTGCAGTGCCTCGTGACTGCGGAGATCGACATCAAATCAAAACTGGACTCTGAAAAGCACCAAGAATCACCACAAGCCATCCAAGGAGCGGGTAACAGCAAACCCACTCGACAGGTCTCGAGCTCTTCAGGCTCAAAAGTAGCCTGCAGCTACCATGGAAGCAACCATCTTTTCTCGGTAGTTTTGTCTACTCCTCCCGCGATTCGGAACGAGATGACGTGCTGGGCCGAACTTCTCCAGGTTAGTTCCTAATTTGAGCTGCTTGTTAGTTCGATGGAAAGACAAATTGTGCTAATAACCCGTAGAACACCTTGCTCGGATTCAGTTTCCTAGATGGATCATAAACAAAGCGTGGGAAATATCTATTTCGCCAGGACCAGCCATGAATCTCCGAGCATACTCTGTTGTCCCGGCCGAGTCTCCTATCTTCGAATATGCTACACAGGGTCATTCGGACAAAATGCTCGCTCTTTATCGCCAAGGTGCCGCCTCTCCATTGGACCGGAATCAATATGGTAACAGTTTGTTTGAGGTATTTACCTAGGTTGTCCTTAGTTGCTTCCATTAGTAACCCGTAATAAGGCCGCTTCCCATGCTGGGCAACTTTGCGTGATGAAGGATCTTATGCAGTTAGGGGCCCATTCCTTGAACACTGACTGGCAGAGTTCCGGGGTATTCGCGTACAATATGCCGTACTCGACCGCATACAATCGCCTCACGGACACCGAGGAGCATTTCAACTTTCTTCTCGAAAACGGCGCTTTCGATTAGGAAAAATACTCTAGTTCTTTTTGTTGGAAGATGGTAGTTAATGAGTCGAAGAAGGTATGTGCACGAAAACCAAATGTGCTGCGCTTGATGTTGCCACACATATCACCTGGCCACTATGTCTTACCAGCGTGTGAGCGCCTCAAGCGCCTTGAAATCTTTTGGGCGGGTCCGGATTCGCTGCGTTTGTTCCTTCAACCAACTGGAATCATTGTCGCCGATGATGTGCGGGAGCTTCAACAACACGGCATTTCCCTTGCTGTCATAGTTGTGATGTGTTCCGCATTCAGCATCATTACCTGGGATTACAGAACACAAAAGGAAGGTTGGAGGGTATTGCGCAGGGATACAGTTTCTCTAACAAAATCCTTAAGCTTTCAACAAGGCCCATTGGATCTGATTCTTGAAAACGACTTGCTCACCAAGACCAACCTATTGGGGAAGCCAATGGGGACTGCATTTTTCGTCTTGATCGCTGCGGTAAATGCATCAGCACCTCTTCGGAAGATGAATCTAAAAGGACGACTTCGTCATATAACCATGAACTCCGCACGTGGTTAGAAGACCTGAGAATTGTCGGTGTTAACCTCAACCAATACGGGAAGGCTGAGAAGAGTATCCTTGACAATATCAGCTCCTTAGAGTGGCCGCCTCATTTCAATGGCATATTGTTCGAAGGCATGGTCTGGGGGTGGCGGGACAGGTGTTCCGAAGAGGTTGAATACTACAAAATGCATCATCTCAGGCTGCAGAGCTTCACTTATGGACCGACACCAACAGACTGGGCATTTGTTTGGGACTATCCAACGGTGGAATTTGTTGCTGATTTCTGGGAACTAATCGAGAATCCACCACTGAATATTCCAGGATCCTGGGTCGATGATACGGACCTATACCATCTGAGTTTTGATAAATGAATACATATGAACTTCTCCCGTCTATCTCGGGTAGATGCAAGGTGGTACCCAGCAGACAGAATAGGAGTTCTCAGACCCCAAGTAATCCGTCATTGAACTGGTCGCTACCATTTCTTACTACAGAAGACCGTTCCATTGTTCCAGTCATTCTCGTATGAGTATTATTATTGAATCCATCTCATGGGCTCGGAGGGTAATGATCACAAGGTCTAGTCTCATTAGACACCTCCAGCGCTTTGCATTTCTGGCTTCGGCCCGGTCCCATTGGCAGGCATCCTTTCATTATCAATCCCTCTCTCCTGATCAAGGCCATCTGGCTGGGTTCTGCGTCTTAAAAGTGTGCAGTCAGTACCAAGCCTAAAGTTGAATTTCGTTTTTTGAACTCACCCAGATAGCTTTCCGGCCTGTCTCTTGATGACCTCAGCTGTCTCCTTGACCTTGACATACTTGCGGAAGACGTATACTCCCTGAGCATAGTTTAGTCAACATGTCAATTTTCAGAAGGAGGGTGATACTAACGAGAATGCCACTGAGGAGGTAAGCAAACGAGGCGATAAACGAAAAGGCCAGCACCGTTCTCCACTGACTACAACCTGCTCGGTTGATGGTGGCTTGATTGACATGTCCAGGATTTCCGACGGTCCAGAAGCGACCCCAGTAGTAGCCCCAGTAGTTGTTGTACCAGTTGGAATTACAGTTCGAAGCTGACTTCGACGCAAGTAGGCTGAAGGCAACAAGCCACATGATCCAGAGGATGAAGTCGACCGGGAAGCTCATGAAGAGAGCATCAAACGGGGCACAAAATATAATGGAGTAAGGGATGGTGATGGATGCGACGACTATTGCGTAGACAATCTCTCCATCGGCGTGAGCCTGTGGAATGCTGAGAAGATAGGCAAAGCGTGAAAGGAATCCGAGGACAATCACAGCGGATGAAAACTGGCCAAGGCGAAGTATGACCGAAAGCACCTTGTGCGCACCGCCGTGAGTACGATAAGCCATGTTTTAGGATGGGTAAACGTTGTGTAGGGGTCTGTGTTTGGCGTTGATTGCTTGGACGATCTGAAATTCGTCAGGAGTATGAGGCGATATAAGGGTAGAAAGGAATTGAATGTCGATCAGCCATCGCAGTACTTATGCATGTCATCCTTTGTCGGGATTCACGTCTCACATGCTTGCAATCAAGGTCCCGAAATAGACTAATGAACCGATCCCACGCGGTCCTTGGACGCCACATACCTCCACTGACGGCCTTTGAACGCCCAGAAGTTCAGCTCCGATAGATACCATGCATCTCGAAACGTTAATTTCTCCGCATGCAGGGAACTATACGCCTTGATTGAAGCGATGGGGGTGGGTGCCATTGGAAATCAGCCACGTTATAACTCAAAGGCGCCTCATGTGTAGAGTTTAGGTGGACATCCCCGCCGTTTGATAGGTCCACGTTGGTTTCCTTGTGTATAGGGCAAGAGTAGTGCTAAATTATAGCCCGATCTCGGTACTCGGCTATGTCCCACCAGAGCTCTCGTTGACCGCATCGTCCCGAGTGTCCCGAGATAGAAGTGGTCAATTCAGCTCGCTTGTAAAGCCAGCTTCAATCAGTCACTTTCTCTCCGTCAAGATGAGAATTAACGAGCTTTCCTCCATCAAACATCGCACAAGATTGCAGACGCACTGTATACGGGCTTAAAGCAGAATCCTGGGTAAAGTATGCATCAAGTACACCGGATCAAGTATACCGGATCAAGTATACCGGATCAAGTACACCGGATCAAGTCTGAGAGGAAATAAATGTGGGTGAGACAGTCTCAACAAGGTTCAAGCCATTGCATCGGTATCCTCCACTCACCAGTGTCTCGGCTGCTTTCATCTCGGTAATTTCCTTGGTAAGGGCTTTTCAGCTGTCATTGTTATGAGCTTAGGTGTCAGATTCCATTTCCGGTGAAATTGCGATACAACAGGCCTTTTGAAAAGTTTCTCCTACTCGTGACTTAGCCACGGCTCGCGTACCAAACCATCAAACATTAGTCCCTGCAAACCTCTTCAAGTGAACATCAATATAGCTGCCAGGAGATTCACAGTCGTAATTCTAATCAACACCCTAAAAGCGCGGCCGATCCCTGCACCTTGTCAAGTCGAATGGATACCTGAACCTCACACTAGGGAGAGCTGGCAGCCAAGTTGCGCCACAACGTCATGAGCATTGAGGAGTTGGTAGCGTGCCAAACGGTGATTAGGTTTCTCATTCGGCCATTAAAAGCCCGACCAATCAAGGCCAGTCATCTTCTATCGCGTTTGACAGTTCTCAGTCTAATTAATGTGGAAAGCCGAATCAGCGGTTGTGGTTGGCGATCACGCATTCTGGTGACAGATGACCTTACGACTGAAAAGGTGCATAAGGTTTAACTCAGCTGTTGAAGCTCTCAGCGTGCAGCGCAAGCTACGTTATGACTGTTCGGTGACTTGTGGGATTGGCTACTGCTCGATATCATCTGATCATTTTCTTGATGTCCCCCCCAACCCTCTCATTTTAGCTGCTCCGACCCCCTAGCCCTTTCCCATTGTGGGGTTTGACGTATGAGGTGGACCGTCTCGAGGGTGGCAGACATTTATGGTTGGGTGCACTTGTTGCTCACACACAGTGGAAGTGATAGGAAGGGGTTTGCTCCATCTCCTGGTTCATGATCATGGACCGCACATCAGAAAATGGCTCGTCAGCGAACCATACGCAATAAAGATACAGTACTAAAATCTGAAACAGTCACTACTCGTGGGGCTGTTTGTGATAGGTTGAAATTATTAATCTAGTCACGAATGGAGGCAATGATCGGGCTTTTGCGGTTTCAAGAAGTTTACAGAAATGCTCAGCAAGGACACAAGGTAAATGATGTACCAGATATTTCTAATGTCGGAATAGAAGCAAAAAGACATACAACAGCGAGGATTCCCCGGTCGTCACCGACCCGAGTACTAATTCGCCGCTTCTCAGGTTGACTTAAGGAGAGCGGACGGGATCCAGTATTTTCTAAGAGCTATGGTCGTATGTGCTAGAGGGAGCCAGAAATGCAGCTCATATCTAGCTGCTAGCCTTATAACTCAAGCTGGCTTCTTGATTCAACTCTTTTGTGTAGATTTGTAAGAGCCAGGTTTCACCGCTAAGTACATATCATGCAGGAAGCCATAGCTGAGCCGTGCCGGGATATTCATAGTATTAGTGTGAAGAAAGTTTGTTATATTTTTAACATTTAATATATACTCGTCGCGGATTATATTTCATCTGACCAGTTTCTTCTCTCTGGTCAATGCCCACTCTGCAAGAGCATCAGGCTTCTCCTCGAGCTCCTCCTTGCACGCCACCAACCACCTCCAATGGGCCTCACTATCGTCAAATTTGCACATCCACTCATCATACCATACATCCATATCCTCGTCAATCCAGCTATCGTTGCCGGTTTTCTTCATCCGGTCCCATATCTCCTTCCACTGCATATGACGAAGCCTTAGCAACGCTATATCGACGTAGCCAAGTGCCTTGTAAAAGTCGCTGTGTAGATTCGCAGGGTGCCTCAGGAGGTGCTTTACTTCGGGTTGGTATTCTTTGGGCACTCCGGTCCTCCACATCGATTGCAACTCGCACCAGCCATCTTTTAGCTGCCAGCCTAGGAGAAGAAGCTGGAGTTCGATAAGATATTTGATCCAGGTAAGAAGCACCTTGTTCAGCTCGGAGCGGCCATTGGCCTGCGCAAAGCAAGCATTGCACAATGACTCGTTCAGGAGGCTTTCAGTTATCTCTCTGTCGTCCCAAGTCTTACTTGCCTCACGAACCTCTGTACCCATAACGGGCTTCCAGTGTTGGTACTCCCCACTGATACGAAACTCTCTCAGCTCTTGCCAGTGAGCGCATCCAGGGCATCGGACCATGTACATGGTCCAGAGCTGGTCGTGTGCATTATCTCGGTAGATGCGGGTCATTGGCGGATCGAATGATGGTCGTTTGTTCTCCAAGTTGTCTGAGAATCCAGGAAAGTGACGGTCCAAATGAGTCCCAAACACAACCCGTCGGCTTGGCACAATAGGTAGCTTCGATGTGCCACCATATCCATTGAGTCGCGGCACAAGCTGGCCTCGTAAATATCGGCACTCATTACACTTGCGGAGAAAGCGCTTCCTGCCGCAGCGATCAAGTTCGATGGAAAGTGCGTGGTCCTCAAGCACCCGGAGCTTCCCAGACAATGTCATCTCTTCCCACTCGATTTGTTGACTCACTCCGTGGGATCCCACAATCCCGCATCGTTCAAGTACATCAAGCATGTCGAGCATGGGCCCGTCATTAAGCGGCACTGTGCCCTGGCCAGATGTGACACAAATCGAATATCGTTCTCGGAGCTTTCTCTCATCGAAAAGGGCATCTTTGGATTTATGATGCTGCCGACGAGCCTTCGAGGTTTTTGAGGGCTCCCAAGTAGTGATCAGGTTCGCTGCGGCAGATCCAGGAATGGGCTTTCGATATCCAAGTCTCAGAATGGAGTGGTTATCGAAATGTTCATGGGGTAAGAGGCGGAGGCAGTTGGTGCAGGCCCATCGCATCCCGCTCCATCGCGCATCCGTCCATTCTGGATTCAGGTTGTTGTCGCGGGACCGGAAGATTGGGGTGATGCCCCCATGCTCGACTAAGCTCTCTAGAGCCAGCAGTCGCTCTGCCAAGTGCTTCTTCCCTGGTTTGACAAGGCGGCGAAAATGGGCACTAGTATGGCTGATTGAGATGAGGCTGATGGGATCGAGAAGACGGATAATGGAGCATTGGAGCTCCGTCGGCATTAGCTGCAAAGACATCGTTGCTCAATCCCACTGTGAAGGCTGTGATGCGAGCTGGAGTGTGGTAAATAGAGACTAGGATTCCTCGGGTAATCTGTCTTTCCCATGCTGTTTTGGGGGCTGTGCTAAATAAGTGGCGCAGTGCGGTGCGTGAGTCAGCGGCGAGACGAGTATAAGCCTTAGGGCAATATTAACTATATAATAAATACTTAGAAATGCAATACTTAATTACAGCTAAAGTACTTTTAATACCATTCAAAGATACCTAGCTTATAGGAAGGGGCCATTTAATGTTACCCCTTTTTAAAAGGTACTGTTTTATAAAGTATATCACATATTTCAACAAAAGGCAGGATTACAAGTCTTTAAACTAGCCATATAAAAGTTAATCTAAAATACTTTATCAACTATCTATGAAGCCTACAAGCCAAATCCAGTAACGGTGGATCATCCACATAGACTCAGACTCGAGATACCTAACTAGTGCTGCCTCTCCCTCAGAACTTCGCTCAGTCGTCGGTAACTCTTGTGGATATAGTCCTACCTCTGCGAAATTTGAAGTGGGCACATGTGAATACATTTCTGGAGGCTTTGGGTACGCAGACTGATTGAGTGGATCCACGGATTGTCTGGAGTTTCGTCGCTTGCGATGCCAAAGCCAAAACGCCGACAGGCACGAAAGCGAGATTGCACCGCCGACACCAAACCCAACACCAATGCCGACACCAAACTTGTTGTCCTTGGGTTCGTCTTTATCATCTTCTACCAGGGCAGAACTCGACTCGTCGGGGTTGGAAGACTGGGTAGAGGTTTTAGAGTTCGAATCGGCAGATTGGGAGGAAAGGCTTGTCGATGTTGTCGTTGAAGTCGATACTGTTGACGTCTTCGGTGTTGTTGTCGATTCGGGGCCAACTGCAATCGTAGTCATTGGCGTCATGCTCACTGTTATCCCCGGAAGCGCCATCAACCTTGTCGACTCGTTTCAATCTTCATGTACTAGAAAACACCATGTAACCTCCACGTTCGCATTGACTGATCCCCTGGCCTTCCTCATTGAGCGTACAGAACAGCCGAACGGTGCCTTGATCGGCATTCGGGCACTCTCTAATGCCCGCTGCTGTTCCAAGGCTGTTCATAACGCAAAAGGACGGGCAAAAGGCACTTCGCCAAGTTTCGTCGGTACACGAGCCTCTCGGGTATGGGTCGCCATGGCCTATCGGCTCGCAGAGGCGGTTGGAAAGGCAGATTTCGCCCCGAGCGCAGCAATGAGAGTGTTCCTGCTCGTCGGTACACGGTGTGTGGTCATCTGCAATGTGTCCATTGGGAAAGTAACAAAAGGCCGCAACGAAGGGGAGGCCATAAAGAAGGGCAAGTACGGGATAGAAGGAGGGAAACCAGGTACAATACTTCATAGTGGCTTTCGCGGTAGCTCTCGGACGCTGGAGAAGGAAGAGAAAAGAATGATGAAGCAGAAGAGGGGACGCCAAGCAGATCTGATATTCAGCTTGGTAGCTAAACTTGGCCAGCTGAACCTCAGCCTGATTCTATACGTAGTACTTATAATCAGGGCTGCGGCGCTACTGCTGCAGTTTGGTATTACGGAGCCTGTCTGGTCGTGAACAAATTGACTAACCAGTACAACAGTGACTCACGTTTTAAAAGCGCCGCTTCTCGTACCCGACGCACATGCGAGCAAAGTCCAAAGAATAAATACTGCCTTTAGGATGCGAAATATCTCCTCGAGTGGCCTGGATAATATTCTCGTGAAGGGGCATCTCCAAGTCCAAGAACGCTGCTGCTAGATTGTCCGATTTGCCAATCGCCCCACGATCAAGAATGTTCGGCCATCTATTAACGTTAATTCAAGGGCCGGGCCGCCAGCGGCTAAGAAGACTAAAGCGCAATGGCGCGGATTTTGATGTGCTTGTCAACACTATGGAACGCTAGTAAGTTCGCAATCGATAGTTCACTGATCTTCACTTCTCCGTTGCAGCCTGAGTACGGCTTACTGCCTTGTCACCTGACCGCCAACAACAAATCTTAGCGTCATCCGTGTCACCGTGAATTTCTCGCATTCCATCGTTCAAACTGGCAACATTGTGTATCACCATCACCTCGAATCCATCCACAATGGTACCTCAAACTCGAAGCCACTCTGCGTCCCTCCTCAGCCTGTCTCCTGAGATCCAGGCCAACATTCTCTCACGTCTCGTCCCATCATCTATCGACGCAATCCGTGCGGTTCTTTACACGTGCAAGCAACTCTACGAGGTTGCCCTCCCACTTTCCGTGCACACATTCCGAGATGTCGGCGGCGGATCGCTCTGGGGACCAGCCACAGGCCCTAGCAATCGCTTGAAGTTCCTCCGCTATGTCACTATCGCAAAACCGTTCCTTGCTCATCATGTGAAGTGTCTTATTTTTGAGGACTTCACCACGAAGGATTCGGACAGGCCAGAAACTACAGGGCCACACTACACGGATGAAGATCTCGAGAAATACCAAGCCCTGATCACAAGGACCTTCGATGAAGAAGCATGGCGACGCGAATGGCTTGAAGACCTTTCGCAAGCTATAGGGGACGCCGAGGTATCTCTGCTACTTGCCGCCTGCCCAAATCTGGAGCAGCTTTTCTTTGGCGAGCCATATAACCCAGTTCATTTCCTGCGTGTCATCAAAACCGCTACAAGGAGGAGTCTACAGATGTCGGGGCAAGCCAATGCCACTGATACGCCTCTTCTCCATCTGAAAGAGTTCTATCATGAGTCAATCGAAGGGAAATATGGCTACCTCGTGTGGTCACAATACGCAAAAGCCTTCCAGCTACCGCGCTTGCAATCCTACGAATGTGTCATGGCCAACGGCTCCAACCACTCGGCCCAAGACTTCGAAGATCTCCCAAAACGCTCCTCAAACGTTGACAGCATTATGCTCCGCAGGTCCTGCGTTACTTCGCTGGTCCTGCAGAAGATGACTGCAGCATGCAAAGCTCTCCGGTCCTTCGAGTACTCACGGGGTGTCTACCATATGTATGACCACGAGTTGATGCCGCGCGATCTTTTGGAGGCGCTACTACCACATGCGAGTACGCTCGAGTATCTACATGTCAATTTCAACGACGACTGGGCGAAAAACGGCTGGGAAGCAGTCCCCGAGCATCTTTTTATGGGCGTTGAGCTGAGGCAGATGACAGCTCTGAGAGAACTAGTTGCCGGCATGCAATCATTGACCGGCATGCTAGACGGCCAGCCAGAATATATATTCACCGAGGAACTTCCACTGGAGGTGGAAAATGCGCCGAGGCTTATTGAATGCGTCCCTCGGAATTTGGAACACCTCGAGATCCATGGCTGCGGAAAAATAATTCTCCCTCAAGCTCAAGAGCTGCTGGACTTGATCTCGACGAGTGATGAGTTTCGGAACCTCAAGCGGGTGCGATTCTTGTTCAACGCGGAGAAAATTAAAGAGGACGAGATTGATCTGAATTGCAGCTCATCCAGTGTGCGACTGGACGTCGTACTCCAGTCGGACGAAAACAGGACGTACGACCTCATCCATGGTTCCTTCAAGGATGGTGTCAGAATCGACAATGTCTGTACTCGCATCTACAGTCGTGACAGCCGGGAGCGATGGCTCAAATTTCGATGTTCGGATCAGGCACGGGCGACGGTTAATAAGGGTGTGGTGTATGAACCTGGGGCTGCGCCTTCGTCCTCAGAGGACGTTGAATGAAAACTAGAAGAAAGCTCTGGTTTTGGTTTTTAATATGGACTTCAATACAGTACTCTGAGGTCTAACCACGCTATTGTGACCTCGGCTTTATTTCCATTATAAATCATCGACGCTGGTTTTTCAGCCACCACCTAATTTAGGCGTGCCCTTCTCGTGAAGGCCTGCATCGAAGTGAGTTAGGTTGTCGTCATACGCTCCCCGCCTGTCCAATAGATTAATACCATAACATTTTTCCCTGGCGCTTCCATGGCACGCCACCACGCTTTGCTGTGAAATCAGGCTGTCTGGTTGCTAATAATAGAGCGAAGGCCACATTAAGAGCAGAGCTGAAAATCCGTTGTCTCAGTCTAATGCAAGAAAGATTGCACATATCGCGCTCGCCAACTAATAAATATCCCCATACACGTTATTTCTACAGCCGTGTCGTTCTCATATTGTCTTTCTGAGAACTCAGTTACTAAATGGACCAAGCCAATGATTTGCGCCTGGTACTCTTGTACCTTCACATCTCGGGCGTTCCGTTCTCAAGCAGAGAGCTTCTGGAGTCGCCCGCCACCCTGCGCCATGATTGCTGTTGGCAGCAGCAGCAATCACTACAAGTATAAGAAACTTATCCCGAAATGCTCGGGATTTCGTCTTATCCGCCTCCAGTCAGGGAACACAGATGATCAGTTGGGCTGTTAGATCCACCGCTGACCACACCTTCGGTTAAGACAGTACAAGGCTTTGTCGTATTTCTGGGGCGATCAGGAAGACCAAACTTGCCTCCCGCTCTTAGTCAACGGCAAGGCACTCGCAATTACCAAGAATCTTGAGACGGCGTTGAAACACCTACGCAATCCCGTTCGATCTCGTACGCTCTGGGTCGATGTCGTTCGCGTCAACCAAGCCGACAAGTATGAACAAACCCAGCAGTTGGCCATCATAGCAGACCTTTACCGAAACGCTCAGCGCTCCATCATCTGGTCAGGTACGGGTGACGCGGGAACCAGGATCGCCATGCTTGGACTGCTCCTCCTCTTGAAGCACATAACTATAGAGGCCAATGCGGACGCTGGCGAAGAGTACGCAGTGCTAAACCTTGGCTCTAAACTTGAGGAAACCATCGAAGAAATAGAACGCCAGCCGCTTCTATACCATCACATAGCCTCCTTCCTACGACGACCCTGGTTCGAGCGAGTGTAGGTGGTCCAGGAATGTTGTCGAAGCAAGCGACTCTCACCTGTGGGAGTAACAGCCTCGATTTTCGAATACGTTTGCCGTTCTAGTCATATTACTCAAATCTCCTCAGTCGCAAAACCAGGACGACGATTCATTAAGGCGAGCCCTAAAGCTGAACTGGCTGTTTCCCAAAGGACACTCCATGTCTTTGGGCTTCGATGGGGCACGATTACAGACACAATTCGGCCTCAAGACTTCAATGAAGATCGTATCAGACAGTTGACAGATCTCTTGGGCTTCTTTAGCCAATAGAATCCTCTGCGTAGTACTTCCACCATGGGGGGCTCCGAGCCTGAAGGTGACTTCTCGTACATCTACCAAGATGATGCGGCTAGAAGGCTAGCAATTCGTCTCGATAATAGAATCTACTTCCTTCTCTCCGCCTCTAATATTTGAAGATCGCCGGTTTCTTGCAAGTTCGGTTCTCGGTGGCACAGTCGCCTCGCTGCTGGCAGACTCCGAGGACCAAATCACTGTTAGGTATACGGTGATGATTGAAGGATGAGACCACTTATACCACTCTTAGCGAGCGCAAAGGTTTACTTGTGTTATATCTGTACTATGTAAACATGTCGCAGAACATACCCGCAAGCGCTCAAATAGCCATGCCGCAATCCTAACCTCGACTTCTCCTTGTCAGTCACAATCTAGAAGGCAGTTGTTGCCACTCTTCGCAATCCCTCAGCATTTTGTCTATTGTCAAAATACTGAAGGTAAAAACGCATTGTCACGATCAAATGGTAGAATGGTGTACGTGTGAGGATGTAACATTATAATTATAAACAAATTACAGTTGTACACGCACTATTCATGCCCAAACAAAGCGAAGAAGTCCCCGTGTTATCTTGCTCCCTGGCCTTAATAAACTTCAACTAATTGAAGGACGTTTTTACCCGTCGGCTCGGTCCGACTACTGGCAACGGGCGCAATCCCTGCGATAAACGTCCATCAATATGTCGCATCTTAAGCTATAAACGATGTCTTAAGTGATGGGCTATGTTTCAACTGAGCGGCGCAGTCGTGATCAACCAGTTGCCGAATGCCGATCGCCGCCGATCGCAACGGATCGCGATTCGCGATATCCTCAGACCCATTTTCGATGGGCACTTTGAGGTATCGTACACCCGCACTACATTAGCTCGAGCGGGATGTGGAGAGCAATGACTGAAATTATTATAGCCTCGTTATTATTGATCGGCAGGCGCCAAAGAAGTCTTCCAGTGTCTCGGGAATAGATCCACAACGAGTTCAGGTGCGACACGGCCAGACCGTCCCACGTACCACGTGTGCACTGAAACAACGCGTCAGAACCTCATCTGGATATCCGTTGGCCTTTGTTTGTTTACGGAGTTTGGCTTCTACCGAAGCAATGGGATGATGGCCGATTTGTGCGCCCTGTTCACGATGCACAATCTTGGATGGCTTCGTGCTCCATCGACTTCAATCGCGCAACTTAAATCCAAGCACCCAACTGTACGACATCACATCTGGAACGACAATTGTGAACATAACTCTTATTACTCCTACAAAAGAACTAACAGGATCCAGCCAAACTCCCACACCATCGTCGCCATATCCGCGGAATTAAATATCCTCTCTATTATCCCATGTCACTATCTGGTCAGCCGCACGCTAAACTAAAGGTAAGGGTCATAATCTCAACTCACAGCAAAGCCAAGGTCAGATCACCATGGATCCTTGCCTTGAGCTCGATTTCTATCTCCAGATTCAAATCGAGGCGCAGCTTGAGAGGATCTTTACCTCCACCGCCACCCCCGCCTTGCTGCTGCTGCTGCTGCTGTTGCTGCTGCTGCTGCATTTGTTGTTGTTGCTGCTGCTGCTGCTGCGCGTGCCGGCGCTGCATCTGCATCTCTCGCTTGGTCATCGGCGTGTCATCGTCGGAAGAGTCAGATTCCTCTTCGTCCAGCCACTTTGGGCGTCTGCGACGGACAGATTCGGAGGACTTGGTCGGCTTGCCCTTCTTCTTGGTAGGCTCCGGGGGGGTTTCGGGTTCCTCCTCCTCCTCGCTCTCGCTCTCGCTCTCGCTCTCAGATTCTTCAGAGTCTCCAGAAACGTAGTCGTCGTCGAGAACCTCCTGGTCGTCCTCAGCGTCCTCGGACTCGTCACCGCTCTCTTCGTCTTGCGCAGCGGGCTTGGGCTCGGGTTCTTTGGGCTTCTTGGGCTTGGGAGATGACTTTTTGGGATCAGATTTGGAAGAAGATCTGGAGTCCGGCTTGGAGGCGGGCTTGGGGGCAGGCTTGGATTCTGGCTTGGATACAGGCTTGGATTCTGGCTTGGATTCCGGCTTGGATTCCGGCTTGGATTCCGGCTTGGATTCCGGCTTGGATTCCGGCTGTGATTCCGGCTTGGAATCGTCCTTGGACTCGGGCTTGGATTCCGCCATGGAGTCAGGCTTGGATTCGTCCTTAGGTTCGGCCTTAGGTTCGTCCTTAGGTTCGTCCTTAGACTCGTCTTTAGATTCGTCCTTAGATTCGTCCTTAGATTCGTCTTTGGATTCGGGCTTGGGCTCGGGCTTGGAATCAAAGGTGGATTCAGGCTTGTCCTTGGATGTATCTTGATCCTGTCCAAACTTGGGAGTCTTGGGCGGTGTCGCCTGCTGTGGGTTTGACGGACTCGAGTCACCCTGCGGTGGCTTGGTGTCCTGGACTGGTCAGACTCGGGCGGCAGACATAAGAAATGAGGCATACCTGTGGTGTTGTGGACATGGTTGGTAGACGTGAGGGCCAGTATTGAGTGCTCTGGCTAGATGGAAACTATCACGTTGAGATGGTTGTCATTGTAGTGTTAGTGCAAATTGGAGCCAGCTGCTTCGTCCCTTTTGTGATGCTTCAAAAGGTCTGTAAAACAGGTCTTGCGAGCAGGACGAACTATTCTGCACTGACGCAATAGGCGTCATAGGGCACCCTTGCAGTCGTTGGCGAACCTGTTTCGCTTTGCACGGCAAGGACATCATTCCAATTAAGAAGACTAATGACGTATAGGACGGTAAATGGAGGTGGCCTAGATTTGATGACGTTAGAATGCGGTTGATCCATCTGCATGACTGGCAGGGATATTGCCGGGCGGGTGTAGGGCGAGGGGGGGTGTGGGTGTGAGGCTGGGGTATGAACCACCAGACCCCATATTTCAAGACAAACGTCATTTCGGTGACAGTCCAGCCTCCTGTTGTGTACTGTATGCGACTCGTACGGCACTCGCGTTCGCATCAGGATTGTTCACGTCAAGATCGATTATTCACATCAGGGCCACAGTCATCATGGTCATCGGATTACTCGCCATCACGGCCATCCCGACCGTCATCGGGGTCGGCCAGGCCATCAGCGCGCAGAAGCAGCAGAATGCGTCGTTGACCAAGGAGCAGGAGAAGTTCCACCTCACGGCGGTGATGAAGCGCAAGGGCAAGCTGGAGGAGACGGGGACAGGCGTGCTGGTGGACAACAAGGTGAGTGAGGAGGATTCTACGACATGTGTTTGTGTTCTTGTTTTGGGATGAGATGGCTGACATGCAAGAAGCTCTACTTCGACCTCCCGGATTCCCCAGTCGAGGGCCACAAGTTCTGCGGGTACTACTTCAAGTATCCAAGCGAAGAGGGCCATCGGGGCATGGTCAGCACCATCGCCGTCGACCCGCCGATGCTCAACTGGATCTATGTCAACGCCGACACGCACGCGGTGGAGTACGGGGCGCGCAAGGACACGGTCGGTCACGTCATTGGGCCGTGGGGATGGAGCGAGGACGAGCGCTTCCTGACCCTCGAGGGCGATCATGATGCGTTTGTGGCCGTCGAGGGGGACGGGGATGACGGCCGATGGGCGGTCTACTGGGACCCTGAGGGCGAGATCAAGGAAAAGCACAGCAGCAAGAGGTGTCGGGCGGTGGCGCTGCGTCGCAGGTTGCAAATGGGCGTGGAGAGTCGCTATGTGAAGGACTGAATTAGAAACAAGTGCGTGTTCGTACAGTGCTGCAAAAAACTGAGTGAGTGATCTATGATGGATGATCGGCGATGTGGGCGTGCGCCACTCCGCATGGGGAGGAGAACAAGGGGGGTACAATGGGGACAGGG